>CAJHNH020000704.1:69211-141586 GCA_905116865.2 Candidula unifasciata | reverse complement strand
CAAATCACCAGTAATGACACATAAATTTAGCAATGGCAAATATCACCAATGATGACACATATAACCATCAATGACACATATAACCAGTAATGACACATATAACCAGTAATGACACATGTAACCAGTAACGATATGTGTTTTCAGACAGGCATAGAGGGAGTTACAGAAGCCAGCAAGCACTGCAGTTGCTTGTCAGCACATGGAACGATGTCGGCACTTGGCCTAAACGCACACAGGCATCATCATCATGTGAACTCGATGTAGAGAGAGCTATAATTGGCTATCAAAGTGATGAGCTGTGGGCATTGCAATGTAAGTTATACATAATTTATTATAAAACTTATATTTATTGCCTAATGTATTAATGTAGTGGTGGTCGTTGTAGCAGTATGAGTAGTGGCAGTGGTGGTAGCAGCAACAGGAGTAGTGGTAGTAACAGTAATATAAAAGTAGTAGTAGAACCGCAGCAGTTGCAGTAGTAGTAACAGTACTATAAAAGTAGCAATAGGACTGCAGCAGTTGCAGTAATAGTAACAATAGCAGCACAACCGCAGCAGTTGCAGTAGTAGTAGCAGTAGCATACAATTAGTAGTAGAACCGCAGCATTAGCTGTTGCAGTAATAGTAACAGTAGTACTGAAACCGCAGCAGTTGCAGTAACAGTAGTATAAAAGTAGCAGAACCGCAGCAGCAGTAGCTGTAATAGTAGTGGAAGGAGTATAAAAGTAGGAGGGTTGGAAAAGGAAAAGGGGCGTGGAGGGGAAAGGGGCGAAGGAGGGGCTGGGGTGAGGCTGAAAATACAAAATCATCCACTCAAAGAGGAAGGGTTAGGCTGAAACCGAAATACAAAACCGATACTGAATTTTGTGAATGGTAGAATTATTTGCTTTATTTGTTTAATTACTGTTACTGTAATATATACCAGACGAACGATCGATCAGACTGTCCCCTCCTGGCGGCTACCTAAATGCTTATCATAGCATCCTTAGATTTAGACAGAATACAATCTGGACGGCAGATCAACAAGGCAGATCACACATATCCCGTTTAACCTCCAAAGACGTAACGATTTGGGCACCAGTAAGGTTACACCAGTCAGGTGCGACAGTCAGTACTGTACGTGTACGGACGATGCAACCCCTTGACGAAAGGCAGCGAAATGAACCAGGCAATAAATTGTGCAATCTATTGTTTACTTGCGAGTCCGACTCGTAATTCCAACGTACCACGATCGAAACCCACTTCTGGCTGTGTGGGTTTTTTTCAAGGTATCGGGCGTCGCAGGTCGACCCAGCCTGAGATGGTTACGAGGATGTATTTCCTAGGGACGTAAAGACAGCCGACGTAATGCTGACAACATTATTAACCTAGTGCTGAATGGTCTGTAAAAATATGGTGCTCTTCTCACATGACCGATGCGCCTAAAGGCGTGAAAAGTGATTTTTGCTTGACTTATTGTTTATGTCTTTATTTTTATTTTTTTTCAAAATTTTTTTTAATGACAAATGCATTATTTACACAGTGTTTGATGCTTGGGCTACACCAGGGCCATCGCTGCTGCAAGGACGCTCGATGTTTGCGGGAAGTTACTCTCAATGTAAGGAGACCAGAGCGCCTGATACAGCTGATCGTGCTGGGTTCAAAGGAAACTACTGTGTTGTGGTGTTGCTGAATTTGACTCACCCTGTGGTAAGTTTAAACACAATGTTAATTACTCGAAATGTTATCAAAAGAAGAAAATTGAGATGACTTGAATATATTTGCAGAATGCCTCCTGGCACTTTGGGAGTCGCTGTGGCTTAGCGGCTAATCGCTCACGTGCGGATCGGAAGGTCGTGGGTTCGCTCACTGGCGAAGCCGGACGTTTTCAAAAATGACCTTGACTTAGAGGTAGACTCAGTCTTGGGTATCGGGTGCAGTCTCGGGGAGTAAAGGCGGCCGGCGCGATGCTAATCCCATCATCCATCTTGTGCCGATTGGTATATAAAAAATAGGTCTAGCCCTATGTGCCCTCTTCGTCTAAATTCGTGGAAAGGGAACCTTTACTTACTCCTTGCACTTTGGCAAGGATAGCTCTTTGATGCCGGCAGATGGACAAGGAAGATGTGGGCGACCTAAGCAAACCAGGAGAAGGACAACAGAAAGGGGCACGAAGGACATAACAATCTGGCAATGGGGCGACTAAAAAGAAACAGGTTTATCCACCAGGCCCAACGACTCTGCCGGCAAACCAATGATCTGCCTGCAACTGATAGCCCCTTAAATGCTATTCCAGATAGAACCTCTTATAGAACCTTATGTTGCCAATACACATCCAGACAGAAGTCAAAGGAGTTTTCGACAAGCAAGAACAAAACAGTGTGCAACGTAAAACAGCCACCCTCGCTCTATTTAATGATGAATACCCACAGAATCGTGTCTATATAGATGGGTAAGCACACAATGCAACAGGAGTGTATATTGAGCATCCAAAAAATACCAGATATACAGCTAAAATACCTAAAGAAAAGCTTTGTCATAACTATAATGCAGAAGTTCAAGCCATCAAAATAGCAGCAGAGAAGCTGTTAAATATACGTTATATTTCATAACCTAGGGGGCCTATAGGTTGAGCGGGGTTTGCGAAACCTATCCCCGGGTGAACCTCAACCGAATGGTGGCACTTTGTGTCACCGGATATTTATCACTCAATGTGATGTCCTGGTATGGTTAAACGTCAGTAAGTCTTCATGAAGAAAACTGATTGCCCATGTCAGAAGGAGATAATCTACATTCTTTGGTCATGTCATCAGAAGAAAAAAGCGAGTAAATCATGACGATGAGAAGGTTGAAAGGATGAAGAGACAGAGGAAGACCGAGAGAAAAGATGCTGGACAGTTTGACACTATGGTACGGAAGATCAGCTGTGTCAGAATTCATCGAAAGTACACGAGACATAAACTTATGGATTGACATGAATACCAACTCCACACAGCGTGAACTATAAAAAGAAGAAGAATATTGTTTATAACTGAAAGTGTGCAAACATTATTGGTGAGACTGCGTAGATTTTCTAACTACAGCCCAGAACCATGATTTTGATGACAACTCACCTCATCAACGTAGGTGTCTGTCTGCCTGACACCTGCACTGGGGAGGACATCACCCGGCTTTTTCAGGAAAGTGAGTACATCTCCTTTATAATGTGTGTTTTTTTTTTTTTTTTTCAACAAAAATGTCTCCTAGAGTAAATAGCAGGGGACAACCTTGAGAATCAGGAATAATTCTGAAGATTAGAAATGCCATACATGTGTGCCTATTTAGAACATCTGATTCTGATATTGAAAGGCCGTGAACAAAACTAGAAGAAATCATGTGAGTTCCGAAGAGATTATACGAATTGTTGGAACAACACCTATATTATCATGTTTTTTCTTCTTCTTTGCAGAACGTTGCTTTCATCGCTTTCTACTTGAAAGAGAATCTGTTTCTTGCAACTCCTCCTTTCTGATATCAAGCCTTTTGCTATTATTGTTTTCCAATCCGCCATGGCGCTTGATATGACCAAATTATTTCAGCTTCAAAGACAAGATGATGTTTATTAGCTAATCTTACTTGATGTTCAGATTTTTTAACTGTTCATATTTTTCCGACATGACAATGGTGAATTTTTTTTTTTGGGGGGGGGGGGGGGGGGGGGGGGGGGGTTGTTCCCTTGCCTAAATTCGGTGCTGAAAGGGCAGCGATTCAAAAATGCCTAGGTCGTTATTGCCAATGTGACAAAGCAGCCGAAAGAAGTGTTAAAGAATGTGATTCAGGAATGTTTACACAACTGTATGAACTTTGGCAAAAGTGTGTAGTTACTAGAGATAACTTTTTTGAAGGAAATGAAGTGTAAATAATTGCATTAATATATATTTCTACCCAATACACAAATCGTGAGATTCTTTTAAAGCCACATAGAGTAGCGATCCTCTTTGGAGCATGTCAAAAGTTGGGTGGCCATATTTAAACTGCCATTATGACGTCACAATGTTTGTCCACGCCGTGTTGTCACGTACTTAATACTCTTGACATCCTTAACAACAATACTGACAGGTTACAAGACAATGACAAGTTATTATTGTAATTTCTATAAACTTTTTAAGTTTTCATCTGAAGCTGCCACATATATTGGATCACCACAGAACAAATGAATGTTCATTTTACTTATCTCCTCAATAGGAATACAGTCACTAATTTTCAGCTCAATCTTCGCGGTGGCTTCTGTTGACTGTCGATCTGAGGAAAAAGAGTATGACATATTCACAAAATTAGCCATGTGAGTAGTTACACGTGGTTTATTATGCAAATTACTTAATTCTGTTTCTAAAATTAATGCTCTATCAGACATGATCAAATTAGACCCAACGCTGTTGCTTGATTCCAAACATTTTAGTGGTGTATTGACTGATGTTGTAGATTTAAACAAAGGGCATCCCGGTGTTTCTAGGAAAGTCCAGTATATTAGGGATGTTATGGGTTGGGTTTAGAGTTGGGGTTGGGATCTTGGTCAGCACCTACCGCCTCAGACAGCCTAAAATGGGTACTATGGTGGCTGTCCTGTGGAAGTAAAGACGGTCCGCGTAATGCTGACCACATAACCCATTCAGTGCCGATTGGTCTGTAAAAATATGAGACGCTCTTCCCATATACCCGACTCGCCTAAGGCGTGAAAAGGGATCTTTCCTTTACTTTACTTACCGTCTCAGAGACACAAACTCACCCTATCCATAACCTAATTATAACGCAAACTCCAACCCTAACCTCAACCGATAATGCCCCTAAAACATTGGACTTTCCCCGGGAACTCCGGGATTTTCTTTGTTTGGGGTACATTAAAAAAAAGTACCAACAAACCAACTGTGAGGAAGCAAGCATGAACCTAGGGTACTGTGTCATGTTTTGCTCTTTTAGTCGACGTCACTTCACACTGAGCTTTGCATATGGTAACTCTTCTGACTGTGTCCCATGAGAAGTTGGTTACAATGTCATATATCTTGACCTTGAAGATGGCACTTACGTGCTTTACCAGGCTTCACTCCAATGTCATATAATCGTGTTAGGATAAGAGAATCATCATTATCCGGCAGTGTAGTTCATATGAGGAGCGGCTGGCCGAGCGATTGCAACGTCAGGCTCTCATGCAGGAGACCCGGGGTTCGACCTCGGTAAGCCGATGAAGTTTTTATGTCGGGGCAAAATTAAACATCAAAATCTGCACAATCCATGGCAACAGCACTAGCCTTGCAACCCTCAATCCTCAAGCTTCCGACCCCGGTCTACACCGCTCTTATAAGTGGCAACTGCAGATAGAAGGGACATATTTTTGATAGTAGTCTGTACAGACTGTTTCATCATGAGATCTCAGGACAGCAGACCAACCACCAGCTCCCAGACCCTCAATGAAGTTATTACCAAGGCAACCGTAATGGAGACATCTTCCAGTCGTAACTGCAGTCATGTACGAATAAAAACACTGAAAACTGGAACATGTGCAGTTGTTTGGAAAGATGGCTTTTAAAAGAGTAAAGAAATGCCAGGTTATGCGGGTGTTCGAGACCAAAACCGTGAGATAATCTGGCAGATGCTGTAGTTACTTTGAGGATACTGGACATATTACGAACGACAAATCAGCGTTGCAGCTGGAAAGCCTTCATCAGCATATTCTACAAAACGGGCATGGATACAGCTACACACACAGAAACAAAAAATGATTTATCTGCCGTAAAGATCTCTCACAGAAATGCCAGCAATATGTTTGCACAGTAGAAACTTAGAGCCACGTGTGATATCATCAGTGACATATGTAATGCAGATCGCGAAAACGAATACGGCTAAAGGAATAACTCTGTATCGATGTCCAGGCTGATGGATATGGGGGAGGGAGGGGGGGGGGTGTGCAACCCAGAGCTACCAGACATGTGTATTTCACAAACGGTTTACGATACACGACAAGGCTACAATAAACCTGCATTGGTACGGACATTTAAAAAGATTTAACGGTCTCCCAAAAACAATAATGCGTGGCGCAGGTACGGACATTTAAAAAGATCTAACGGTCTCTCAAAAACAATAATGCGTGGCGCAGGTACGGACATGTAATAAGATCTAACGGTCCCTCAAAAACAATAATGCGTGGCGCAGGTACGGACATGTAATAAAATCTAACGGTCTCTCAAAAACAATAATGCGTGGCGCAGGTACGGACATGTAATAAGATCTAACGGTCCCTCAAAAACAATAATGCGTGGCGCAGGTACAGACATGTAATAAGATCTAACGGTCTCTCAAAAACAATAATGCGTGGCGCAGGTACGGACATGTAATAAGATCTAACGGTCTCTCAAAAACAATAATGCGTGGCGCAATAGAAGGGAAGAGGAGAAGAGGCAGATTAAGAAAGACCTGAATGCAGAACCTGACTGTCTTGACAGGCCTTAGGCATGAAGCCATGAAGTCCGGTATATCTGACCGTCAAAGGTGGAAGGAGCTGATAAGAAAGTCAACAGCAACTGGTGACCCAACGTCACGCAGTGTTGCCAGATGACGATGACACGATATTTAATCATTCAGCACAAAGCTGTTGAGAAGGAGTTCGGAGCACTTTTGAATCAGACCAGAGTACTATGATGATCATAATCATCATTATGTAGCAGGTCCTTTGCAGAACATCGCTGTTGTCGCGGTGTGCCTAGTAGAAACTCGGTGTCTTAACAGCTCTCTTGCCTTTTGTACCTTCATATTCAAGGACTCATTTATATCTTGTGTCCGTTTTCGTAGTCAACCCCTGCCCCTCCCTCCTAGTAGCATGCCTTCTGCTATCATGTTGTCTAATTCGAATTGGCACTTTGATATGGTCAAAAAAAGCTCAGCTTCGGAGACAAGATGCTGTTTAATAGTCAATCTTTCTTGATGTTCAGATCATTTAAAATGTCTTATTTCATTTCTCTCTCTCTCTCTCTCTCTCTCTCTCTCTCTCTCTCTCTCTCTCTCTCTCTCTCTCTCTCTCTCTCTCTCTCTTTCCGTGGTATTCTGAGAACTTTCATTAGCATATCAGCTCAAAGGCCCTTATTTTCTTCCTGGTCGTCACTTGTCATTAGATAAGAGAGACTGCAGCAGAATGAGATCAAGATATAACCAAACAAACCACAAGCAGTAGAAAGCTCAACATGAAGTCAGGAAAATAAAGCTAAAGGACCCTTTTTTATACCAATGGCGTATCTAGTATTTGATGCTAGCCCCTTTTTTTATATACCAATCAGCAATCAGCGGGTGATATGGTCAACATCACACTGACCGCCTTTACTTCCCAGGACTTTACTTCCTGCACATTTTAGGGTGGGTCGACATAGGAGCAAAAGTCATGTTTGAAAAGGACGGAAGGGGGGTGACTGATTCGATGAGGTTTCGACCACAAGATCTTTGGCCCAGGTGGGGAGCGACTAGTCGCTGTGCCACTGCTGCTTCTAAAGTTGAAATAGGGAAAGGAAAAGACCCTCACAGTGACAACGGAAACTTTCAAATAGAGTCTTTATCAAGGACAAAACAAACAAATTAAAAAACAACTTAGAAAATTTAAAAAACTTTTAATTACGTCTTGTTTGGAGTGATGCTGTCTAGGTGTACATTCTATCATGCTTATTCCTTGTTCCTTCTGTCATTTTGTCATCCATAAAAAAAAAGTTTTATTCTAGACTGTTTTATGTTAACATTTTAAAAAATCTTTTAAGTTGGAATACACTTTTCCAGACATCACTTAATGTCCATCAAATAAAAACCGAAGTTAATTGATTTTTTTTTTCTCTCCTTCAGAGCGATATCTGCTGTTATTCTAATTCTGACTGCAGCTGGTTCGACATTAGATGTCTGCATGGTAGACTGTGCCTCCTCTCCCCATCAAGCTCAGCAGAATAACAAACTGACTCCTGTCACACATCAGGAAAGCAATCAAACACAGAAAGCAAACAGTATAACGGCAGTGTCTGCAAAGGAAAATGGTGACACATAGTGCTTTAATTTGTATTGTCCTGCGTGTTACGATTATGCCGTTTGTACATTAACTGCATGATCATCGGCGACCGGGTGGTCCATTGGCTCGCCGGTAGATGATGTCACCGCTGGTCGGGACAATTTTTGGGTCTGTCTTCTTTGATCGCATCAACACTGCAGGAGTTCTTTTCAGGGTTCTTGGTGGCTTGCAATGCTTAGCCATTTTAAAAGGCTCACTTAACGTAGTCACAATTATAACCTAAAGTTTACCCTTCGGGGATGCTGGTTGAAAGTGACGATTTTTTTTCCAGCAAATCGCCTACCTGCCTACTGCATTACTACTGTTTTTGTTAAAACTATAAAATTTTATTTACAATTCTTTATTGCTAGCTGCTTCTTGTGTACTAAACTGTCATCACTGGTGCAGTCTGTACGTAGGAAACAGACATTGTCGTGAAATCCTGGGCGCTTAGACCGCTTGAGCGAAAAAATATGTTTAGGGAATGTGAAAGAGGAGTTGGGGGGGGGGGGGGTGACCTTGTATAAATGTGCAAGATGAACTAAGTGGATCCTCTCTCTCTCTCTCTCTCTCTCTCTCTCTCTCTCTCTCTCTCTCTCTCTCTCTCTCTCTCTCTCTCTCTCAGTGTTCACTCTGAAAACTGCCAGTCTCATTTGCGGTGAAACCCCATCCAATCTACAGATCTGTATGTATGTATGTATGTATGTATGTATATATATATATATATATATATATATATATATATATATATAGAGAGAGAGAGAGAGAGAGAGAGAGAGAGAGAGAGAGAGAGAGAGAAAGAGAGAGAGAGAGAGAGAGAGAGAGAGAGAGAGAGAGAGAGAGAGAGAGAGAGATTCCCAGTACGTGAATTTTCATTAACCAGTTCTTGCACCGAGTCCTCTGTGGCACAATATATCTATTCCTCACATCCTCGATTCAAGGTAACTATCACTCTATGCAGGGCTTTCTCGCCATTTGGTTGGAGACCGCTTTGCGTTGACTTGGGTAATAGTATGGGTGGCTGTACTGCATAGAAAGCAATGGCAAACCCATCATTCTCAACTTGTTGTGATGTTCAAGCCACATAAGGCTCACAAACTAGTACTCCATTCCTAACTATCATGTAAAGTGCTTTCAATGTCATAGATGGAATCAACACCTTTGGTTCATTTTAACAAGTTCAGTAAGAATTGACATCACAGAACTCGGGGCATTCCCATTCGTGCTTCGTCCTCTTCTTCAGCAGCCAGCGCAGAGTTCCAATGCTGATTGTTCGGGTCACAATCTGGTTATATGTCCGTGTTGCTTTTCCTCTGAGTGTAGTGAGTCGGCCAGATCCTCTGATTACACCCAGGTGCCTCATTCTCTCCAGGCCATAAAAATCTTCTATCTCTACTGATTCCGTTGCTTGTTCCCAAAGGACCTTGACCACATCTGCCATGTCATGTATCAGTTCACCCTCCCCCTCCCCCAGTGGTGCAGATCCAACCAATCTGTCTACCTGTTTATTACCCACCACGCCGGCATTTTAACAACAGCCCTCTTAAAGTTTAATGGCAAACTGTTGAACATAAGATTGCATAGAAAAATCAAATAACAGCCAATTAATTAATTTTGGGGTTGGTGCAGGGAGCTCTACATGCGATTAATTCTGGATTTGGTGCAGGAAGGTCTACATTCAAATAACTCTATAAAACTGTCCGCCATTCAGGTGTCTTGATCACATTTTTGCTGTCGTTTTCGGCATGGACCAATGGGAAGAGGCTTCTGAGCACATCGCAGACTAGAGACAACATCGCTGTTATCTCTGGGATTCGATTCCTTTCCATGGCATGGATTGTTACGGGACACACACTAAGTTTCTTGCTCATGTCCTTTTCTGGTAAGACCGTTTGTTATTCTTATGTGTGTACAATTCTCTTAGCTTTATATATACTTTGCTTGTCTAGTACATCCAAAGTGGGTCCGAAAAAAGTGGTTGGGGTCTTGGGGATGGTCGAAACTAGGTTGGTAGGTAAGTTGTACCCTACCAGGACATCACACAAGCGATGAATACCCAGTGACACAATGTGCCACCATGCGGATGAGGATCACCGGCAGTGAGGTTCCGTAAACCCCGTTCAGCCGTTAGGCCATATTTAGGGCCCGGCTATATTTAGGGCCCTCGGCAAAAGCCAGGGTGGGGCTTCAAAATAACTAAACATTGCAACCCACATAGGGACCACAGTGTTTTAGCATGGTCTAAACACCAGTTTTATATTCGTGCTAGAGCAAGGCATGCGAGGAAATGAGCAAGCTGATAGAGAGTAAACAGGCCATGCCTAGGCTGATCTACTGAAAGTTCTACGAGAAGTAAGGCATTTGCGAGAACCAAGTGGTGACTGTGAATCTTTAACCATGACCGGATTGCGCAAACAGCATATTAAAAACTGTGTGGCTAAAAAAAAAATCGCTGCACAAGACGACAAAGAAGAATAGAAAACCAACACAGAACTGGTGCCGCCAGCCCCTGCACGCTGCGGGATTTACTAAGGAGAGCTCTCTCGAAGTCGTAGTACATCTGCCGGTGAGACAGGGAACGGCAAAAAAAAAAAAACAGTAAAACGATGTAAACGAAAAACGCAGGCCCAGGTAAAAGCCAAAAGTCCAGACGGACGAACTACTGAGACCTTTCGCCATTATTCACAGCCTTTGAACGAAGAGAATAAGAAGAATAAGGAGAGCATTCGAGCATTTATGGACTGAACATTCCGATGGACAATGAAGGTAATTTGTCGACTAACTAATTAACTTGTGTAGTAGACGTATTAGTCGGTTCTGTGGCTAAGTCGATGCGAACGAGTCGTAATGCCGGGATGCCGGGTTCGATTCCAGCTGCGGGCCATCCGCCTTGCGTTGGTTTTGACAGTGGTATCAAGAAAGCCGATCGTCCAGCAAGCAATGGCAAACTACTGGACGTAATTTGCCTAGAAAAACCACACAATAGCCAGAGGCTGTTGGGGTTGGTTCTGCAACGTCATGTAAAGGATACGCAACAACCTTAGTAGACGTATAGTGACAACATATATTGTCACATACGTTGGTTTAAATTAGTGATATATCACATTCTAGATATTTATTTATGTGAAACCACAAGCATAGAGATGAAGGTGGAAATAATCACTACGGCTTTGAAGCCTAAAAAAAAAAATTAAAGAAACCTTTTCCACGCCTTCGGGTGTATTTTCTATATTTGCATAGACCTATAAATTCAGATCAATCGGCACTCGGTAGTTCATTTGATTAACATCAAGCGAGGCGTCTTTACTTCCTGGGACTTTATTTAGGACTGGGTCGACATGGGAGTAAAAGTCCTTTTGGGGGAAAAAGAAGTCTGGCTCCGAAACAAAAATACAAATAGCAGAAGGCATAGTACAAGAAAGGAGGGGTAGATAAATAATTATTTTTTAGTAACCACCTTGAGGGAGAAAACGCAGTCATCTCAGCAACAAATCTGACTTTATTTGTGACATCATCATCATCATCATCATCATCATGTGCCCTGCCAACCGGCGTTGGCGCTCATGTTTTCCTGAAACAGCTCTCTTGATGATACCCCTGCATGCCATCGTTTCAGCTCATCCAGCATCGTCTCTCTTGGTCTGCCTCTACCCCTCCTTTCATTGTTCAATCCAGTTTGTGACACTTATTTTTAAAATTATGTATTTGCTTCTATCTTTCTCTTGAAGACAATGTCGAACAAGCATTGCCTGACATCTATAACTGGCACGCGTACCGCATTATCTTGAACTTGCATTACGCCGTGGATACATTCTTCACTCTCAGGTCAGTTGCTTTTAATCTCCACCACATACAATTTTTCTTAGAAATAAACAGCATTCCTCTCAAAGAAAATTTCACACAGAAATACCTACCGTACATGGCACAATCCACAATACACAGCAATACCTACCGTACATGTCACAATCCACAATACACAGCAATACCTACCGTACATGCCACAATCCACAAATAATCTTTCACAGTCGTTCACACACTCTGGAGCAATGCACACAGTAATTAAAAGCATTAGGCCCTTACGCATCCCCACAACCATCAGTCTTCACGCATACGTGTCCACACAACATCTTTTCTCTCACACACTTCCTACACATAATAATATATGATTTCTCAGGGAGATGACGAGGGGGAGGGGAGGAGAAGTGGAGGGAGGAGGAGGGCGAGGAGGAGGAGTACGGGAAGCAGGAGATGGAGACAGTAGAAAGAAAGACAAAGACGAACAGGGATCGCAAAAGTAAGCTTCAGAAAACCTAGTCTGGATAATAATGTCCAGTGAAGGTACTGCCTACATCGTGGGGTGGGTAACCTAAGGTGGTCGGTAGGCCAAATTTAGAACTACTAACCTGGTCGCGGGCCATATAGTAACACTTTATTTTTGTGGAATAATCTAAAATAAAAATCTCTGACTACACCTTTGGCCAGACACATTCACCCACTGAAGCGCATCTATATACTCCTTAATGTGTAGTCTTATATTTAATTTTTTTTTTTTTTTTTATGTAAAAAATAATTGCTACTGAAAAGAACATAATTGTGTCCATGATTTTGACATTTAATATCCTTGTAATGTAATCACCGTTGTACAAAGTGCGCACAAGAATACATTTGGGTTCAACCAGTCGGCTCAGCGTTCTTGCGCATCGACAGTTGCTAGGAGTAGGGCTTTCCGTGAGATTTTTTTAACAGTATACTCTCACAGTCCGCCGATTATAAACGCTATCATGTGTATCTGCAACACGTGTTTCACCAGCTGAATCAAAGATTTGGCTACATTAGTTTCTGGTTATTGTTGTTTAGGTTATCATTTCTTTTATTAGTTTTTTTATAAATTTGGTATTTGGATATATTTTTAATGCATTTTTGTGTTCTGCTATTTTGTGAGCCAAATGGCCACATTATTTTTGTAATTTTACACCAGTATGCCTAGCCAGTAAAAATTGCTCAACAGGCCAGTTTTGGCCAGCAGTCCTTGATTGCTAACACCTGTCAGGCCTGAAATTGATGCTTACATTCTAATGTTACCCATTGTGTTGTATCCCCCAGTGGTTTTCTTGTTGCACACAAGTGGCTCAAACCGGTCATGGAAAAAGGATGGGCGTTCAATTGGAGGTACTTCTTCCTGCATCGTTACTGGAGGTACAGTCCATTATCTACTCTCTTTAATGTTACTAATTTTATGTCATCGCTGTTATTATCGTCATCATCATCATCATCCCCGTGTGAGTTCCGGGGCTCCATTGTATGGGGAAAACAAATAGATCCACTGCCACTCCAATAAGCTTGTCGTAAGAGTCGACTAAAATGGGGCTTTCTATGAAGCATCTGCCCGAGCGGCCACAAACAACCAAGTGCAGAGAAATAAGCAAGTCAAACGGATATACATGCAAAAGCCAAAGTCAAAATGGAAGAACAACCAGGACTTTTCGCCAGAGCTTACAGCCGGTGAAGAAAGAAGAAGACGAAGAAGAAGAAGAAGAAGAAGAAGAAGAAGAAGAAGAAGAAGAAGAAGAAGAAGAACAAGAAGAAGAAGAAGAAGAAGAACAAGAACAAGAACAAGAAGAACAAGAACAAGAACAAGAACAAGAACAAGAAGAAGACGAAGAAGAAGAAGAAGAAGAAGAAGAAGAAGAAGAAGAAGAAGAAGAAGAAGAAGAAGAAGAAGAAGAAGAAGAAGAAGAAGAAGAAGAAGAAGAACAAGAAGAACAAGAAGAACAAGAAGAACAAGAACAAGAACAAGAAGAAGAAGAAGAAGAAGAAGAAGAAGAAGAAGAAGAAGAAGAAGAAGAAGAAGAAGAAGAAGAAAAAGAAGAAGAAGAAGAAGAAGAAGAAGATCATCATCATGTACATTGCCGACTGATGTGGACGATCATGCCTCTAAACGATTTGTGATGATCAACAGCATGTACCTGTTCGTGTGCTGACACCCCTCCATGTTTTGACAAAAGGTTGTCAAGAATCTGCTCGTGCTGGCTTCCTTTGTATCTCATTACACAGATATTTCCAGTGATCGAAAAATGTTCCTATTTCCTTTTTCTAATATACTATTACAAACAATATGAAAGATCTGTGTTTATGTCTGTTTGTATCTCAATTTATTGAGGTCTCGAAGATTTGGTTTAACAAGCTTCCCTAAAAGTTCTTTCTAACGTTTTTGTCTACAAGCCTTCGCATCTTCTGTGGCTGTCAACGATTTTTTTTAAAGGAATCTTCGAATAAATCATATCTAGTGCCAAAAGAGAACCCTGATGTCCCGCAAAACCAACAGACATTTCAGCGGGCAATGGGTTTGCTTTGTGGTGCATATCTCCTCTTCAAGTGTCCGAATCAACGACCTATGACTACACCGCTAAACTGGTAGAAAAAGGCAGTAGTGGCCGGCTTTTTTCCCCGCAGTTTATTCCTTCTTTATCCGCACCGGGATGCTTCTTCTTCTTCAGCATTTCGAGCCCTTGAGGTTCATTGCTGCAGATATCACCCGCCTCCATTCATCTCTCTGGTTGGCCCTCTTTTTCCAGTCACGTGTTTGCAGTTCTGTCTGGACATTATCTCTCCATATTCTTCTTGGTCTGCCTCGTGGTCTACGACCATTCATCTCCTATGTGCATACAGTTTTTACTTCTCTGTCTGACATTCTTTCAATACTCCCCAACCATTTCAGTCTATTAGCTCTCATGATGCCAGTGATCAGTGGTGATTTTAACAGATTATGAATTTCGTTATTGCTTTTCACTCTCCATTCCCCGCTGTTTGCATCTTTAATAGGTCCAAAGATTCGTTCTAAGACAGGATGCTACTTCAAGATTTCTTCTTCTTCTATTGGTTCGTCTGAGTGACGTAATTGTGTTGTGCCTGTTTACCTCAAAGCTGCGATTTTTGCGCCTTTTGTCGGACACATCCCACTTCATCGAGCAGTTGGTAACCGGGTTACCATCCCGGATAGTTGTGTGGGAATATAACTTTATTTGTGTGGTGTTCTTTTTTCCCCCATTATCTACAGATGTTGTCCCGAGAGTCCCCGTCCAGGGCAACCGCGTATAGATTGGTTGGCCATCAACTTGCTGGCTTTGTGGAGGGGGAATAAAATCGTCACCTTAAACCTGCATCCCGAATGGGAGAGCTTCAGGTTATGATTGTGGCCACGTTATGTACGCTATAAGAAATGGCTTAGCGTTGCATGCGACCATGAGCTATGAAAATACCCAAAAGCATGTCGTAACAGTCGACTAATTGGTAGCTTCCTTCCAAGTCGGAGTGTATTTGCCTGCGAGGCAAGGAACCAGCAGTCTGCATACAAATGAGTCAGATAGGTAAAACGGATCCACAACCAGAACTTTCCGCTTGAGTTTACAGCTGGTGAACGCGAAGAAGAAGAAGAAGAATATTTTTTTGTTCATCACTTTTGATTGCAAATCGATAAATTCTCAATGTTTTTCCTGCTGTCTTTCTCACACCTTCCTGACACACTTATCACCGTTTCAAAGCTCTGACACATACCTTGTTCCACAGATTAAATCCTACATACCTTGTTCCACAGATTAAATCCTACATACCTTGTTCCACAGACTCACTCCTACATACCTTGTTCCACAGATTAAATCCTACATACCTTGTTCCACAGATTAAATCCTACATACCTTGTTCCACAGATTAAATCCTACATACCTTGTTCCACAGATTAACTCCTACATACCTTGTTCCACAGACTCACTCCTACATACCTTGTTAAACAGAATTACTCCTACATACCTTGTTCCACAGAATAACTCCTACATACCTTGTTCCACAGACTCACTACTACATACCTTGTTCCACAGACTCACTCCTACATACCTTGTTCCACAGATTACCTCCTACATACCTTGTTTCACAGATTAACTCCTACGTACCCTGTTCCACAGATTAAATCCTACATACCTTGTTCCACAGATTCACTCCTACATACCTTGTTCCACAGATTAACTCCTACACACCTTGTTCCACAGATTAACTCCTACATACCTTGTTCCACGGATTAACTCCTACATACCTTGTTCTACAGATTAACAATTACATACCTTGTTCCACAGATTCACTCCTATTACCTTGTTCCACAGATTCACTCCCACATACCTTGCTCCACAGATTAACTCCTACATACCTTGTTCCACCGATTCACTCCTACATACATTGTTCCACAATTTAACTCCTACATACCTTGTTCTACAGATTAACTCCTACCTGCCTTGTTCCAGAGATTAACTCCTACATACCGTGTTCCACAGATTAACTCCTACATACCTTGTTCCACAGATTAACTTCTACATACCTTGTTCCACAGATTAACTCCTACATAACTTGTTCTTCAGGTTCACTCCTACATACCTTGTTCCACAGATTAACTCCTACATACCTTGTTCCACAGACTCACTCTTACATACCTTGTTTCACAGAATTACTCCTACATACCTTGTTCCACAGAATTACTCCTACATACCTTGTTCCACAGAATAACTCCTACATACCTTGTTCCACAGACTCACTACTACATACCTTGTTCCACAGACTCACTCCTACATACCTTGTTCCACAGATTACCTCCTACATACCTTGTTTCACAGATTAAATCCTACATACCTTGTTCCACAGATTCACTCCTACATACCTCGTTCCACAGATTTCACTCTGCTCCCCAGATTAACTCCTACATACCTTGTTCCACAGATTCACTCCTACATACCTTGTTCCACAGATTAACTCCTACAAACCTTGTTCCACATATTAACTCCTACATACCTTGTTCCACAGACTCACTCCTACATACCTTGTTCCACAGATTAACTCCTACATACCTTGTTCCACAGATTAACTCCTACATACCTTGTTCCACAGATTAACTCCTACATACCTTGTTCCACAGACTCACTACTACATACCTTGTTCCACAGACTCACTCCTACATACCTTGTTCCACAGATTACCTCCTACATACCTTGTTTCACAGATTAACTCCTACGTACCCTGTTCCACAGATTAAATCCTACATACCTTGTTCCACAGATTCACTCCTACATACCTTGTTCCACAGATTAACTCCTACACACCTTGTTCCACAGATTAACTCCTACATACCTTGTTTCACGGATTAACTCCTACATACCTTGTTCTACAGATTAACAATTACATACCTTGTTCCACAGATTCACTCCTATTACCTTGTTCCACAGATTCACTCCCACATACCTTGCTCCACAGATTAACTCCTACATACCTTGTTCCACCGATTCACTCCTACATACATTGTTCCACAATTTAACTCCTACATACCTTGTTCTACAGATTAACTCCTACCTGCCTTGTTCCAGAGAATAACTCCTACATACCGTGTTCCACAGATTAACTCCTACATACCTTGTTCCACAGATTAACTTCTACATACCTTGTTCCACAGATTAACTCCTACATAACTTGTTCTTCAGGTTCACTCCTACATACCTTGTTCCACAGATTAACTCCTACATACCTTGTTCCACAGACTCACTCTTACATACCTTGTTTCACAGAATTACTCCTACATACCTTGTTCCACAGAATTACTCCTACATACCTTGTTCCACAGAATAACTCCTACATACCTTGTTCCACAGACTCACTACTACATACCTTGTTCCACAGACTCACTCCTACATACCTTGTTCCACAGATTACCTCCTACATACCTTGTTTCACAGATTAAATCCTACATACCTTGTTCCACAGATTCACTCCTACATACCTCGTTCCACAGATTAACTCCTACACACCTTGTTCCACAGATTAACTCCTACATACCTTGTTTCACAGATTAACTCCTACATACCTTGTTCTACAGATTAACAATTACATACCTTGTTCCACAGATTCACTCCTATTACCTTGTTCCACAGATTCACTCCCACATACCTTGCTCCACAGATTAACTCCTACATACCTTGTTCCACAGATTCACTCCTACATACATTGTTCCACAATATAACTCCTACATACCTTGTTCTACAGATTAACTCCTACCTGCCTTGTTCCAGAGATTAACTCCTACATACCGTGTTCCACAGATTAACTCCTACATAACGTGTTCCACAGATTAACTTCTACATACCTTGTTCCACAGATTAACTCCTACATAACTTGTTCTTCAGGTTCACTCCTACATACCTTGTTCCAGAGATTAACTCCTACATACCGTGTTCCACAGATTAACTCCTACATACCTTGTTCCACAGATTAACTTCTACATACCTTGTTCCACAGATTAACTCCTACATACCTTGTTCCACAGACTCACTCTTACATACCTTGTTTTACAGAATTACTCCTACATACCTTGTTCCACAGAATAACTCCTACATACCTTGTTTCACAGATTTACTCCTACATACCTTGTTCCACAGATTAACTCCTACATACCTTGTTCCACAGACTCACTCCTACATACCTTGTTTCACAGAATTACTCCTACATACCTTGTTCCACAGA
The DNA here is from genome assembly GCA_905116865.2 of Candidula unifasciata. Classification (NCBI taxonomy): domain Eukaryota; kingdom Metazoa; phylum Mollusca; class Gastropoda; order Stylommatophora; family Geomitridae; genus Candidula; species Candidula unifasciata. The sequence continues at coordinate 123,007 of CAJHNH020000704.1, read as the reverse complement.
ATAACTCCTACATACCTTGTTCCACAGATTAACTTCTACATACCTTGTTCCACAGATTAACTCCTACATACCTTGTTCCACAGACTCACTCTTACATACCTTGTTTTACAGAATTACTCCTACATACCTTGTTCCACAGAATAACTCCTACATACCTTGTTTCACAGATTTACTCCTACATACCTTGTTCCACAGATTAACTCCTACATACCTTGTTCCACAGACTCACTCCTACATACCTTGTTTCACAGAATTACTCCTACATACCTTGTTCCACAGAATAACTCCTACATACCTTGTTCCACAGACTCACTTCTTCATACCTTGTTCCGCAGATTTACTCCTAATACCTTGTTCCACTGATTCACTCCTACATACATTGCTCCCCAGATTAACTCCTACATACCTTGTTCCACAGATTCACTCCTACATACCTTGTTCCACAGATTAACTCCTACATACCTTGTTCCACATATTAACTCCTACATACCTTGTTCCACAGACTCACTCCTACATACCTTGTTCCACAGATTAACTCCTACATACCTTGTTCCACAGATTAACTCCTACATACCTTGTTCCACAGATTAACTCCTACATACCTTGTTCCACAGACTCACTCCTACATACCTTGTTCCTCAGATTAACTTCTACATACCTTTTTCCACAGACTCACTCCTACATACCTTGTTCCACAGATTAACTCCTACATACCTTGTTCCACAGACTGACTCCTACATACCCTGTTCCTCAGATTAACTCCTACCTGCCTTGTTCCACAGATTAACTCCTACCTGCCTTGTTCCACAGATTAACTCCTACATACCTTGTTCCACAGATTAACTCCTACCTGCCTTGTTCCACAGATTAACTCCTACATACCTTGTTCCACAGATTAACTCCGCCACTAATGATCGCTGTTGTCCTAGTTCAAGGATATCAAGGATTATTGGTGTCTGGGGCGATAGCGGCAACGATGCAGCCATCGGATAAATTCAGTTGTCAGAAAAACTGGTGGCAACTGCCTCTGTATGTGAATAACATAGTTACAACTGATATTCTACAACAGGTATAATGTTCATCCTTCTTTCTAGTTAGTTGCGTATCCTTTACACGACGTTGCAGAACCAACCCCAGCCTTTGTTTAGCTGTTATGGTTTTTCTAGGCAAGTTGTGGGTTCAGTAGTTTGCCATTGTCCATGAACGGTCAGCCCTCAGTACTACCGTAGAAACCAACGTAAGACATATTGTGTGCAGCTTGGATCAAATTCAGAACACTGGTATTACGAAGCGCGTTCAACACCTAAGCCCTATACGCCAACATTCTTATATTTACTTGGCCTTCTGTATCCTTATCAGCAACTCAGGTCCGATATGGGGCAAACGTTTTCGATATTATAGCCCCACTCCGATTTGACTTATGGTTACTTCGTAAACGTCTAGTTCCTAATATAAGCTTACGGTTGAATAGGGTTCATGGGATTTGAACAGAGGGATTCTCATTCGAGTAATGACGCATTGCACTTTGCGTCACATGGCGTAATTCTCTCATTATACGTGGGGTTTAATTTGACTCACTTATCTTTGTCATACTATCTTCTATAGATATGTTTATCTTTCTGTCTACTAGCCCTTTGTTACACTTGTTACACCCTTTAGCGGTCTCTAGATCTGTTTATTCTTGTTCTCGCCGGTCCATTGTTTTGCTTGTCCATCTCTGTTATCGCGGTGACTTCCATGTCGACCAAGGCTTAAATTAGCTACCAGGAACTGTTTTAGGAAGCAAAATCGGACGATAACATATCAACCTCCTTTCCCCACTGAGTTCTGATTAGTCTGAAACAAATATCACGTCAACGCTGTATTTACAGTACACTCAAAGCTCAAACTATACCAACATCCCGTTTTCACAGGACAGTAATGTTTTGTCAGTCTCCCGGCTGTCACGTCGGTACTCACAACAAGAAAAAAGGCGCCAATTGTGCATTTTTTAAGCAGCCTAAGAATAGAACATACATTTACAGTTACATATGTAGAACTTATAAGATTTAATAATTTAAGATACTTTTAATGCTTGAAATGTATTTGTGAGCATTTTTATTGTAACATGTTTGTTTTTTAATTGCAGTATAGACCATACTTTTTTTTAAATAAATACCATTGTCGACTAGGATGCTTTTTACCTTTTCCGGCCCAAATACACACTGGTTGACATTTCAATAATGCTTACTCACCTGTCACACCGGCTAGTCTATGTCACGTTGTATTGCCTTCACTGGCTATCATCGGCAATTATGCATGTACTAGATTACTATAGATACGTAATAAGAATCTCGACCAATAATTAACCAGCTCACCCCGGTGAGCTTAAAAAAAAAGTGGATGGTTAAACTGACTTGTTTGAAGTGTCTTGTTTTCAGCTCAAGATATTATGGTCACCCTATCCAAAGCTCATTTGTCTTTTTGGTTAACGAAAACATGAGCAAGACAGAGGTTCCACAACATTTAGTGGTGACCATATGTACTTATTCCGTTGTTCAAGTTTCATGTTTAATAAGTCAGTCGGTCGATCTGCCAAACAGCCTTTGGCACAGTAAGATGGCACAGTAAGATGGAACAGTAAGATGGAACAGTAAGATGGCACAGTAAGATGGAACAGTAAGATGTTGCTGCGATGGATCCTTCTCCAGCGCTGGCTATCTTGATCTTACCCAGATTGTAAACTTTCTGAGATAGCTCTTGATATCCTCTCATGTTTATCAATGTCCACCTCTTGCTCGCCTGCCTTCAGTTATTTTAGTTAGTGTTGTGTATTGTGTTATGTTATCACAATCGACGCAGCTGCACACTCAGCGTTGCCATGCGTGCTTAGTCCTCTGATGCAGCAGCTATTCATTTATAATGTCTCCTATCATTACCTTGGAAACGGCGTAGAGGTGCTTCACCAAGCTGTACTCCCAGGGGACGCAATAGTGTTAGCATCAGAGTTGCATCATTATCGTCTAGCCTAGTATATACAGCAGGGCTATTCAACCAAGTTTACTCAGGGACCAACATTTTGAAACTGTGAATCGTCACTGGGAATCAGAGGGGCGAGCACAAGAATATACAGATCAGTAATACAACACAGCTGGCAATGATCCGCGGACTATTTGCTAGGCCTTCGCGGGCCAGGTTCGGACCGCGGGCCAAAATTTGAATAACTCTGACGTACACCGTTGATGATATTAGTTCTGGACATGTTTCTTTCTGTGTATATTGATGAATTTTTTGCCAGCTGGTCCGCTCGTTCATTGCCTTTTACTCTGACATATCTAGTTATTAATTTAGCCAACAATCTTCACTTGTTACTCTCTCTCTCTCTATTTCTCTCTCTCTCTCTCTCTCTCTCTCTCTCTCTCTCTCTCTCTCTTTCGCGCTCTCTATCTCTCTCTCTCTCTCTCTCTCCTCTCTCTCTCTCTCTCTCTCTCTCTCTCTCTCTTTCTCTGCCTTTCTGTTTCTCTTTCATAATATACGTTTTCCAATATACAAGCATTATTTTTTTTTATTCAGTGTATGGGGCAGACATGGAGCCTGGCTGTTGACATGCAGTTCTACCTACTCAGTCCGTTGATGTTGATTCCCTTTTACTAGTGAGTGTTGCTTGTCTTTCAGTATCTGTGTGCAGTAAAAATACATTGTATGGTTGTGTCTATTATGCTTATGTTTTCAGCACTCTTTTTTTATGGCAGTGACCTCCAGCACTCGAGGCGGATGCCATACCTTGAGACCACGCAGCCCCCCTCGTTGACAGTGTACCTGTTGAGCAAACTTTCTTACATATATTTTCGGACTTATGTGTATAATGTCCTGGTTTTTTAGGGATGTTTCTTCACTACTCGACGGTCTACCAAATCGGTATGCATCAAGCAGCGACGTGGAATGTGTTTATTAAACAAACTACATTCTTAATTACTTGTTGTTCGTCCATCACGAGCGATGAAGACCACTTTCATCCAAAGTAGTAATGATGAATGATTATGAGTGCGAAGGTGGCTGATTAGTCCAAAAGGAGCCAGGAGAATGCTTGAGCAGTGCGGACATCAAATGGAAGCCACAGTAAGTGTCCCAGAGTGTTTTACCTTTTTTGAAAGGCTTAAATTATGAAAGAGCAGTTTAGAGAGATATAAGAGAAAATGAGGAACCGTTAAAGATCATAAAAGATAATGGTTACAGTCTACAATATAGACTGAGTAGGTATGTCGTTAGGTATTGTCCTACTTCTTCATGTTGACTCAGAGTTTCAGCACCTCTTTAATATATGCAAATTAGTCCCTTTGCCTCACCATTGTTTCTGTCCTTAGATAACCTATTTGTTTCCTGCTTCCCGCTCCTCTGTCTGCAGATTTCCATTGTTCCTTGTAAGCTTTTAGGCCAAAACCCCCGCTATTTCTCTAAGCTTGGCCATTCTCTCTTAATGTTGCAGTTTTTTCAGAGCTTTGTAGGTGTATGCTGCTCTAGCAGTCTCGGTTTCTGGGTTTTTTTCCATAGCTTGATGAGTTATGCAAATTCTCAACTATAGTTCTGAGTTCAATTGTCCCTTAGAGGCCATCCTACCAGCATCTTTGTCGGTCTTTCTAGGCCAATGCTGAGTGTGCTTTTAACCTTTGTTTCTTTTTCCCCCACAATTTATGGATATATTGGCCTACAACGTTCCTGTTCTCCTAGCTTTGTCCCGCACCTATGTCTTTGTTTGTCGACTTTTGAGTCAATGCCCCCAGGGTAGTTATATATGTAGCGATCTTCTTATTCTCAAGCGACTCCATACCTCCTTATTCCTCTGTGTGTTTCTTTCCTTCTATTTTCTTCTTGTAATATGCGTGACTGTATTCGGTACTGTCACATAAGTATGGGATTAGCAGTACGATTCTGTCTAGCCTGCCTCCGTTTTTCTGCCTGTGCAACCTCTGCTGCCTGGCAAGCCAATGCACCATGTCTGAGGGACGTACGCCATCCAGAACGGTCTTGTGCAGCACCTCCCGCGTCGCTGTGTTGATGCCAAAAGAATTGAGAGCAGTCTTCAGTCTTTATAGCGCTGTTTTTTTCCTTCCTGTGACCTCTTCTCTTGCTGGAGCTCGTCATAAAATACACTCTTTGGGAGGCGATATTCTGGCATGCGGGTTAGGTGACAAGCCAACGCAGCTTACAATGTTTCAGTATCGTGTGGATGCTAGGCAGGTTTGCCTTATCAAGAACCACAGTATTTGGAATCCAATCTTGCCTTTTCATTTTGAGCAGATTTCTGAGACAGGTTATATGACCTGCTAATTACTTACCACCATTAGGAAATACAAGCTTCAGCAAAAATACTCTCTCTCTCTCTCTCTCTCTCTCTCTCTCTCTCTCTCTCTCTCTCTCTCTCTCTCTCTCTCTCTCTCTCTCTCTCTCTCTCTCTCTCTCTCCATTTAACAATAAAATGGTTTTAATTGGAGCTTCAGCTAGCAATTGATAAATGATTTTGCTTCTGGCTGATATGTTTTCCCATTACATGAACTACACAATTCTCATGACTCTGTACTCAATTTTTAAAAAGCTTCGAATATTGAATGCTGAATTAAGAATCGATATGACAGCACTTGGGACTCTTCCAATAAGTGCTCCGTCCCCATCTTCACCAGCAAGCGAAGAGTTCTAATTCCAATGGCACCAGTAACCGTCTGATTGTATATGGAAACCGTCTCGCCTTTAAAAAATAGCTTTGACTGTAGAGAGTTTTATGTCATTCTCCTCCTCTTCATCATCATCATTATCATTATTAATTTTCACTTCTGTCATTAAGCAATACAGGGAGGAACAGTTTGCGATCCATTCCTTGGTGGGCAGCAATGGCTACTGTCATTCCGTGTCGATGTAGAAGCTTTATAATGTGAGACTTATATAATACCTGGATATATTTCGAAGCATTACACCTAGTAGGGTAAGGCGATTTAATCTAACTAGGGTTTGTTGTGAGTTTCAGAACAGACTTAACACTTCTAGGTTTAGTGAAAGATTTAACACTTCTAGTTCTAGGTTTAGTGAAAGATTTAACACTTCTAGTTCTAGGTTTAGTGAAAGATTTAACACTTCTAGGTTTAGTGAAAGATTTAATACTTCTAGGTTTAGAGAAAGATTTAACACTTCTAGGTTTAGAGAAAGATTTAACACAGCAGGGAGTTTATAAAAAATCATAGAGGAGAACTAACATCTACAGAATAACTGGGACTGATCAAGATTAGACCTAATACATTTTCTCGAACAGTAATTCCTTGTCTTCCGGTCTGGTTTTGTCTTTCAGCCACAGACTGGCCGGAGTTTTCAGTTGTCTTTTGTTTGTCGTTGCACAGTGGACCTATGTTGGGTGGTTGTACCATCATTACCAGTGGACCGACGACTTTTTAAGGTTAGTCAAGTGTGTCGTATCAACTTTTCTTTTCCGTCTCGTTTACTAAGATTCCCATGTTAATTAAATTTGACATGTCAACAATTTTTGTTTATAATGTTAATAAATTGTGTGTATGTGTGTGTGTGTCTGTGTGTGTGTCTGAGTCTGTGTCTGTGTGTGTGTGTGCGTGCGTGCGTGGGTGTGTATGTGTCAAACAGTTTGCAATGCCAGTAACCCCTCCCCCTTTTTTCCAACCTGACCCCACACACACAAAATCAAGTTTGGCATGTCTGCAAAATGTGTCAAATTTGATTGTAATGTCAACCTCGTGTATCTTGTCAACAAATTTCGTCATGTCAACCCAGTTTGTCATTTCAACCAAATTTTTCGTTTCAACAAATTTCTAATGTAAGCCACGTCGGGCTTGCAGAAGAATCTATGCAGTTTGACATATCCCCCCCCCCCACCCCTCCCCTTCCCACTTTTTTTCACCAATGGAGGGGATGGGCGGGTACAGGGGGAGGGGTCTTAACACATGGGGCCCGCTGGGCATTTGTCTAGCGGTCCACACGAGCAGAGAGCGCCCATGCTAATCTTTGTATGTCAGGTGACTGTTGACATTTAATTCATTTGAGTGGTTACAGTAATGACCACTGGCACACTGGTTTGCTCATAATGTTGATAAGACGGCTCTGGACACAGGTAACCAATGTAGTAACGATGTACTTTATCCTGCAGCATCACCACTGAATGGATGGCATACTACTACATCCACTGCTACACTAGGGTCGCCCCGTTTGCCATGGGGATTTTAACTGCCTACATCTTGTCCGCTAAAGGAGGACGTGTCAAAATGTCCAGGGTAGGTAGTTTCAGCGGTGTCTGTGTAGCTTAATTTGTGTTCCGACTCTGTTGCTACAGTGAAAGGGACAAGGAAGAATAGAGAACATCTACACATAGACAAGGAAGGGTGAAGGGAACACAGACACCTAGACAAGGAAGGATGGAGGGAACATCTACACATAGACAAGGAAGGGTGGAGGGAACACAGACAACTAGACAAGGAAGGATGGAGGGAACATAGTCACACAAACAAGGAAGGGTGGAGAGAATATAAACACATAGACAAGGAAGGGTGGAGGGAACATAGTCACACAAACAAGGAAGGGTGGAGAGAATATAAACACATAGACAAGGAAGGGTGGAGGGAACACAGACACCTAGACAAGGAAGGATGGAGGGAACATCTACACATAGACAAGGAAGGGTGGAGGGAACACAGACAACTAGACAAGGAAGGATGGAGGGAACATCTACACATAGACAAGGAAGGGTGGAGGGAACACAGACAACTAGACAAGGAAGGATGGAGGGAACATAGTCACACAAACAAGGAAGGGTGGAGAGAATATAAACACATAGACAAGGATGGGTGGAGGGAACATAGACACACAAACAAGGAAGGATGGAGAGAATATAAACACATAGACAAGAAAGGGTACAGGGAACATAGACTCACTGACAAGGAAGGGTGGAGGCCCCAGAATCTGAAAGTTCAGGTTCCTTGAACAACAACGAATTTTTTTAAGGGCGGCACACAAACTAAAAACATTATTTGCATGAGAAAGTACAAGTTGCAGATATTTTATAAACAATCGGCACCGATTATAATTATAAATTATCAATAAACTAACAGTTCAAAATAATCTCATTAACAACAATATAAATAATAATGTCACGTTTGTCGCTAAAGAAAATATGTAAAGAGTAAAAACAAATACAGACAAACAATTAAATTAAAATAGTTATCAAGACTAATGCAGATAGAGAAAGATGAAAAAGAAGATCATAGACGTAGGTTAAAATCCCGCTTTCGACACTTTTATTTATTGTATATTTTTTTCTTGGTAGATGTTTTAAAATAAAATTACCATTGAAATACAGCAAACAAACTCTTTTTCTTTATATAGTCCCTGTTGTATGTTGTTTATTGTCATGTTTTTACAGCCTTCTGTCTCGTGTCCTCAGACCTTTTCCAACTTTCCAAAATTGACTCTTCACGTATGCTTCTCTTCTCTACCAACTTTCTCGTTGTCAAAATATACTCCAGTTTCCCTCTTCTCACGATGTTATCGATTATATAGTCTATTTTTTAATGTTGTTTTTGTTGTTTAAAGAATCAGGTAATTATTGGCTGGACTCTTGCAACAGTGGCAGTTTACACAGTTGCCTGTAGCCATCCTGGTCACGGCACCAACAGCTCTCTGACTACACTCTACAGCGTCACAGAGAGGAGTATCTGGGCCGCCGCTGTCCTCTGGATCATCGTTGCTTGTGTGTCTGGATATGGAGGTATGCACAGACAGTTGGACGTGTGCATGCTCAAATATATTTTATTATTTAATTGTGTTTACCGCTTCCCCACATAATTTTATTCTAGGATGTTCACCTCATACATGGGGCAAGGTTAATTTTATTTATCTGTTTACTTGATTTCTCCATCCGAGATTGTAGCCTGAAAGATTCAAAGAGCCACTTTCCGGATGTCAATCCAACTGAGTAAACACCGAACACCCCCTTTAGCTGTTTACATCAGTTGTACTAGGGTACTCAGCCGTTAAGAAGAAACATGTCCTGTGTGAATAACGGATATCTTGTCGAAAACTATTACGAGACCAGCTAGAACAAAGACTGTGGTATCTGGCTTGAGGCCTCTGATGATGTTGAGTTGATTCAAGAACCGACATAACAGCACTCGGGGCATTCCCATAGGCGCTCCGTCCCCATCTTCAGCAGCCAGTGAAGAGTTCCGATACCAATGGTGGCAGTAGTATTCTGATTAAACGTTTGTCTTGCCTTTCCTCTGAGCCTCGAGCATCTGCTAGGACCTTTCGTCACTCCCCGCTGCATCTGTGATTGGGTTCGTTTAAAAAAAAAATATATGCGTTCCATGAGTCAAATGGGGCCGTTTACTTTGAGCCAGACTTGTTGCTTTTTTTTTCTTTTTTAACATTGAACATTAATGAAATTTTATAAAAGTCCATTCCAATGCCATTGATACATCAATCAGATGCCTCTAAACTGTTTCTAAAAACTAAAGACTGCCTTAAACAGTGATTTGACAGCCCTTGAAGCGCAACATGAAATATCTATGAAACATCCCAGAAAACTCACGGTTTCCTGTAAACAGTGATTGATTATCCCTACAAGCACCAGAAAATAATTAAAAAGTGTACCTAAAAGCTCGAGATTTTACCAGATGAGCATCTGTGGAATATTCCTGAAAACTCGTAACTTCTTTCAAAGATTCAGAACGCATGGTTTCCCTTGTCGGTTCGGAGCTCCATTGTGGTGGGGTGGGAAAAGAATGGAGCTAATGCCTCTTCACAAGTATGTCGTAAAAGGCGACTAATTTATGATTTGCTGAAATTGTACGTGTTGGACCGAGAGGCGCAGATATCGCAGCCTAGCTTAAACGTTAACACAACATGTAAATAAGCTGGACATCCTATGTAACTCACAAGGGGAGTGTGAAGGGGTGGGGGGGGGGGGGGTAGGTAAAAGTAAAAAATCATTGACAACTATATGACAGAGACAGTCAGTATTCTCTGGACATGTGATGAGAAGAGAGACATTTGAAAACTGGAGAAATCGACAGAAGATAGAAGGACGGACAGAAAACAAAATGGTCCAGGGTGAGACAGAGACTTAGGTTTGAGGTTTCAACAACGAAACAACATCATGGCATACGGGTAGTAAACCATAAGACCTCCGTTCTTCTTCTAACTCAAGTCTGAGTCCGAAGAAACTCAGCACAGTGCACAGGCTCTGCAGCCCCAGAGAGCATCCGGAAATATTTTTGGGTATATTTTTAACTCCAAATGTTACCCACGCAGCGCCGTTATGCTACTCTTTTCGATTTAAAACTGCCAAGGGATTTTTTACGTGCGCAACAATGCACATGGGCGTCCTATCTCACTATCCAGAGACCAGGGGGAATTAGTAGAAGTCCAAGAGAGATAGAGATACGAGAAGTATGGTCGACTGCCATTTTAAGGTCCAACGCAGAGAAAGAGCCCCTGCCATATACCCGTGGGCACACCTACTTACACAGAACATGATGCATATGAACACACATGCAAAAGAATCATAGTAAAGCAGAGGTTAGATAACTGCCAGCCGATCCAAAAGTCTTGTATTTGTGTCTGAATTCGGTTAGATTTTTTTAATGGTCTGCGCAGTAGTAGCTGCAGAAGCAGCGTCCGCATGGATTTTTTTCTGGGGTACGCAATGGTACGTAGTACCAGCATCTTGTTTATTATGCATCATAGTTTTCAGCACTATTGTAATAGACACTTTGTTGTGAGTACTGGTTTTGACATTTGATGGTGAGTTATTTAGGTACGTGTCCTTTACAGGACGTTGCAGAACCAACCCCAGCATTTATTTATTTTTATTTTTTTTTTGGCTGTTGTGGTTTTTCTAGACAAATATATATTCAGTAGTTTGTCATTGCTTACTGGGCGGTCGGCTTCTTGATTCCACTGTCAAAAACAACGCAAGGCCCACAGCTGGGATCGAACCAGGCACCCCAGCCTTACGAAGCGCGTTCGTAACGCCTGAGCCACAGACGCCGAAGAGTACCTCCACCTTTTTATTCTAGGAAAAAAAGCCGCGAGAAGTAGTAGTAGTGTTGGTAGTAGCAGTAGCAGCAGTAACGCAGTACCACAGTTATAAAAGTTGTAGCAGCAGTAGTAATCAAGGATATCGCTTTCAACCAATCTGGGTAATAATTGAGTTACAGAGTTTTTCGTTTCTATTTCGCTACTGGGTAATTTCGTTTGTCTTTAGTAGTAGTAGTACATTTTACCCCACTAGGACATCACACAAGGGATAAACACCTGATGACACAAATTGCCACCATGTGGATGAGGATCACCCGTGGAGAGGTCCCGGAAACCGCGTTCAGCCATTAGGTCATATTTATGGCCGGACTATATTGCGGCCCCCGGCAAGAGCCAGGGTGGGGCTTTAAAATTACGAAAAAATTATATCCTACAAAGGAATGACTAGTGTTGCATAATCTGTCTTGAAATGGGTACCAGAATATACAGTTACAAAAAATGGAGCTCTAGATGATGCATCAAAATCTCTATTGAGTATCGGTTAGACCAAATGTTTGTTCTAAAACAATATTCGATACTCCACCGGTTGGAGAGAGGACTTTGTTTCACTTTCACACATGCAAAAACACACAAGCATTATGTTCACCAGTATATGTATGCATACATTGACAGGTCCTGTGAATGCTATACTTAGTTGGACCCCATTCACTGTACTCAGTCGGATCACATACATGGGCTACCTGGTGCATATCTGCATCATGAACGTCATCTTTGCCAATTTGGAACGATATGTATACATTAATCTATGGTCCACGGTAAGTATTTTTCATTCATTCATTCATTCAGTAGCATGTCCCTCGCGGAACCTCGCTGCCATAACAACCCTCCGGAAAACCTTCCTATCCTGAGCAAGATGTCCTGCGTCCGATACACCCATCTGGAGATCATCTGCCACATCCTGCACCCATCTTCTCCTTGGCCTTCCTCTTCCTCTCTTCCCAGGCATATACCCCTCCATTATTGTTCTCTCCAGACTTCCATGACGTTTCAAGTGACCAAAATATTTCAATTTTCTTTGTTTTATTGTCTTTACTAGCCAACCCTCTTCAATATTCAGCTCTTGAAGTATGGATGCATTTGTTCTTTTCTTTACCCAAGATATTCTTAGAACCTGTCACATTATTTTTAGTATTTTTAGTCACAGGAATACATCTTCATCGTCACTGTCCTTTTGTGCCATTTTTTTGCCACACAGGGCTGGCTTTATATTCCACCATTCCTTCCTATTCTATACGGTCTCTTCAATATCATGAACGGAATCCACTTCAGCAATTGTGTCCTCTCTCATAAGAGTTCGTTTTATGGTTTCTTTGCTTTTGCAATTTGTTTGTTTCCTATTTTAATGCCTGTTTTGCGATTTTCTTGTCAGGGTGTATCCGATATAGAGCTACATTCTTTGTTTTATAACTGTTGTTACCAGTAGTTGACCGGACATTTCTCTTATTCCTTCAGCCCTCTTGAATGCATCCCATTTATATTTAATGTTTTCCTCAGACATTTCCTGCAAAATTCTGCAGGGGGAAAAAAAATCACCGAGTGAGGGAACTGGCCTTACACTCAACCCACCTCTTTTCTCGACAGAGCTTGTCACTGGCAAGGCAAAGATAAAACAATACAAGCAGACGAGAAACATACACAGAGATTGAGGCGAAATTGTGATAGCAAAGAGCTGGACGTGTTGGTTGATGGGTGCTTTATTATTATCCTACCCCAAACAGGGGAAATCCTCAGGTCACACGACCGTCTAAGATTTCAGGGAGTGGTAGATAGGCTGCACTCTCTCGTGTGACGTGGGTGGGTGGGTGTTAGGGTCAGTTCTAGATGATTTGGGGTTGTTAAAAGCATAAAAAAGCCGGGAAATCCAGTCTGGCCACCCTCTTGGACTGTCCTGTGATGTCATCTGGGGGTACGATATTAATAAAGCACTGGTTGATAGGCTATGCTCTGTCGGGGATAAAAGGCACTAAGCTAAGTGTTCCTGGGAACTATAAGGGAAGCAAAGCATAGTATCACTGTAACCTACCATGTATGTGCCGCTCTGAGGCCTAGAAGTCTGGTTAATGTTTTATAATTCAGTTCTCGACGTTCAAGAGTTTTCAATTCTCGGGGCAGATGGTTTGGAAAAAGACCATTCTCGTGGCTTGAGACATTGGTACGAGACTCACACCTTGGAAATGTAATATTCCCATAATGAGCAGTGGCTACGTTGCATCCAACCTCAACTGTGGAGACGGCAAATGTTACTTGACTGACTTCTACTGTAGAGACGGTAAATGTTACTTGACTAACCTCTACTGTAGAGACGGTAATTGTTACTTGACTAACCTCTACAGTGGAGACGGCAAATGTTACTTGACTGACCTTTACAGTGGAGACGGCAAATGTTACTTGACTGACCTCCCATGTATGACTGACTCCCATGTTCAACGCCACAAGGACATCACATCGAGCAATAAATACCCGATAACACAAAGTGCCATCATTCGAATGAGGATCACCTGGGGACAGGTTCCGGCAACCCTGTTTAACCAATTGGCTGGGTTATATTAGGGCCCTCGTGGGTGGGGTTTTAAAATATCAAAAAGTTACGTCTGACAAACGTCTGACATTGGGACGCACTATAGGTATACCAACCATGTATGCAACAACAAGTGATAAAGTGGGAGCGGAATGAGACTGGCTGTGTCCTACTATAGAAAGCTTTGCATGAAATAAAAAGGGTTGCCTGAGTTAAGGGACCATCGCAGCAGCAGCTGACCGAACAGTTTAAAAAAGCTTTCATGCGGGAAATCCAGGTTTGAATTATTGTGAGGTTATGAGGGTTGTTTTTCTCAGTCGGCCGACTGCTTCCATTAAGGCTAAACTGCATTTCTGGTGTCAACTGTTGGCTTTGGCGCCTCTAGCAACTGAAATATGAATTTACTGCGTGTGCACATTTCTGGATTATCCCTGGACTTACTGGATTGCAGTGAAGTTGAAACCTCGACTAAGACTAAGATTAAGAGTTTCAGTCGGCGGCAAACATAAAATCTTGAAGTGAATAAATAACAACGGCGTTCTGTCCGAGTTTACAGCCAGTGAACGAGAAGAAGAAGAAAATGCTTGTTGCGATTCTAACTAATATCTACAAGTTCTCCAGTGTGGCTATTAAAAACATGGCATCTGTAGCAGACTTTTGAAAAATAAAATGGGTGTTATGAACTACAGCCACTGAACTAAGGTGTAGCACCACACATATCAGCTTATAGTAGGGTCTGGACTGCCCACCTGATCTCTGTTAGAACTGATGACACACCTGTGATTAACTTGCTTTTCATGGCTAAATGGTTCAACCATTTGTCCCATGCTTTGAAAGTTATTAGTCTGATTCACAATCTGTGTCATTTCGTTCTCGAACACAATATTTACTGGAGACCCCCCCCCCCCCCCTTTTTTTGGGGGGGGGGGGGGGGGGGGTCATCACTAGAGCTATAGAGTTCCTGCTTTGTGTGACACTCATCAAGTAGTTAGCTTTTCTAGAAAGAGAGAGAGAGAGAGAGACTAATGAATACCCTTAAACTGTGCTCTAGGCTGCGTTTGCTGCAGCAAGTCTGTTCTACACATGTGTGGTAGCTGGCGTCCTCGCAGTCCTTGTTGAGTTTCCCTTGCTCAGTCTGGAGAAAATATTTGTTGGCCAAACTAAAAAGGTAAAATAATACAAGTTTTAAATGTTTTCAGTTACCTCTTGAATTTCTGCTCTTTTGTGCAAACAAAGTCTGAGGAAATTCTTGAACATTAAATAGAGCTAACTTGAAAAAATAAATTAAAGAAATGTCAGTACAACGTTTAGTATTAACACTTATAAGACAAAGAAAACAAAGACACACGGGATCATACTGTGTAAAATAAACAAAGAATAATAAAATTGGCACTAAAATGGGAAAATGGATGGACAGATGCTCAAGAAAAACTTATTTTGAAAGTTGGTGACAGAGGCCAGAAGTGCTGACTGCATTCCATCCATGATATCTGAAAGTTTGCAGATGACAGAAATTAATGGAAGAATCGACTGAAAGATTTTCTGATGTATGAACAATAAACAGAATGCCCAGAAAAAATGTGTGATTAACCTACCTTTTAACTGAGTCCCAAGGAATGCAACATACGTTCATAGGTTACTGTCTAGAAGCCCAATGAACGCATGATGCGCTGATTTTGTGTTTCTTTTGACTACCCCTTGGGCCTGTGATGCTAAACCCTCTGGGACTCAAAGAGTTAATGAATTATTTCATCATATCACAGATTCTGATTCAAAAAGATGTCATAAAATGTAAATGTCTGCAGTAATTCTGATTACAAAATATTGTTATAAATGTAAATGTCTGTAGTGATTCTAATTACAAAATATTGTTATAAATGTAAATGTCTGTAGTGATTCTAATTACAAAATATTATTATAAATGTAAATGTCTGTAGTGATTCTAATTACAAAATATTGTTATAAATGTAAATGTCCGTAGTGATTCTGATTACAATATATTGTAACAAATATAAATGTCTGTAGTAATTCTGATTACACTATATTGTTATAAATATAAATGTCTGTAGTAATTCTGATTACACTATATTGTTATAAATATAAATGTCTGTAGTAATTCTGATTACAATATATTGTTTAAAATTTGATTACAAAATATTGTTAAAATGTAAATGTAAAAATACAGCTAATACACTTCCGGTCAAAATGGACGTTAGGCAGCGGCACTGTTCGAAACAGAGGCAAATTTTTTGCTTCTGCCGGACGGTGGCCGATGCATTTTTGCTCCATTTGTAGACTGGATATAGTTTCGTCGCCCAGCTTCTGAGTTGAATGCATGGCGTGACCCTGTGAGCTGCGGATTGCATTTGGAATGTTTTTTCGACTGTGACCAACGTGTTGATGTGAATTGTAGATTCAGAAAATGGCGCGATGCCTGTCATGCACTGTTGTGGTGCCAGTATGTGATTACAATTGATCGCGTGGGCAACTGCTGATCTGTTGGCGACTTCTGCTACCATCAGTGATAAACTGCAATTCTAATACTGTGATGAACATTCTATGTGTTTTTCGTTGGCACAGGAGCGGAGCAAAGATGGGGTGACCCGTTTGCTATGAAGCTGAAACTAAGACTACCAGACCAGATTAACTGTATAAGACTAAAGGGGTATAGATTGCCACATTCAATGTCTTTTACCAGCTGTAATATGTTTTAAAGATTTCCTGACCCCTACAACTTTGGTTTTCCAATGCTGCCATTGTCCACCACAGTGTAAATGGAAGGACACTGTGAATGGTTTGTGATTAATCTGTTAACATGGACTGTTATATTTGAGTGTCTAAGTAATTATATGTGTTTTACATTTCTGCCAAAAAGAACAATTTCCTTGCTTCATCTTATTTATTTCTGTATTGTGGACCTGATGAGAGAAGAGAAATATGCCTGACAATAAACATTGCAATCAGCTATTTGTGTCTTTTCTTTTTGTTCACATTCACCGATTAGTGATTAGAAAGGATTATCATCACAGCCTCCTGGACAGATCCATAGGTTCTCCGATCTCCTCAAAAGCTCCACAAGTCTAAAACGACAGATGACGCCTGTTCTGTGCTGGTCTTGCCCCCTTAGTGACATGTTCATTTCTTGCAGCTCCCCCTGTCCATCAGTCTAGACAGGGATACAGAGTCGTGCCCTTTGGCGTTTGTGTCAAACTTATGTAGTTCCTGTTCATTATTTTCCTCTCAATGATAATATTTGTGTCTTTTCTTTCATTTACTTTTGTTCAAATTCACAGAATGTGTCAAACTAATGTAGTTTCTGTCCATTTTTTTTCTCTGAATTATAATATCTGTGTCTTTTCTTTGTTTTCTTTTTGTTCAGATTTACAGAATGTGTCAAACTAATGTTGTTTCTGTCCATTATTTTCCTCCAAATTATAATAGCTGTGTCTTTTCTTTTTGTTCAGATTTACAGATTGTGTCCAACTAATGTAGTTCCTGTTCATTATTTTCCTCTGAATTATAATATTTGTGTCTTTTCTTTAATTTCTTTTTGTTCAGATTTACAGATTGTGTCAAACTAATATAGTTCCTGTCCATTATTTTCCTGTGAATTATAATACAGTCTTCAAAAAGTAATCATCTGTCAGTGTTTCATTAATTAATACATTAATTCATGTCACATTAATTCTGATAGGAAAATGGATTCTATGCTGAACAACTAGTTTTATTATCAACCTTTGAGGAAGAGATTATCTTCTAAAAGTTTAGCTGTAAATATAAAGATTTTAACATATATATTAAGTCTCTGTGTCCCTGATGTAAACATTGCAAACATAATAACAGATCTGATTTGACTAAACTGTGAACTCAACATAGGCGACAATGAGAGCGGTCTCAACTCAAAGTCAGATGGGCAACCAGGCATTTCTGTTGCCCCAGAAGTCACCGGCTGCATATGAGGAAGTGTTGGCCCAGGGTTTCCCCACCCCGCAGTTACCGTCGTCGCGGAAGTAGCCGTCAGTACCTCCGACCATAAAATTCAGTATCAGGAAAAACTGGAAATGGAGGAAAATGTAGCCCGTCAGTTCCTCTATAATCAATTTCAGTTTTTGTAAGCTGAAAGGATCATGAGAAAAAGCTGAATTGGTTTTACATGTTATTTTTACAACTGTACTATGAGAGCTTTTTATCTACTTCCTCTTTCTAGTGTGTTTTGCTGATGCAGCATCAAAATTTGTTGCATGTACTGGCATACTTGTAGTTTGTTGCAACAGCACACATCTCTAGGATAACAATGTTGCAGAACCAAACCCAGCATTGTTTTGGCTGTTTGGTTTTACTAGGGAATTTTAGGTTCAGGTCGGCTCTTGATACCTACATCAAAAAGTTATCTACTGCCAAATCCTACACAGCTGGAATCAAATCAGATACCTCGGAATTACAAAGTACATTCACAATGCCTAAGCCACAGTCACCAATCATATTATAGCATGGAAATCTGTTAGTTATCTCATATCAGAAAAAAAAATTCAAACAATGTATGTATAATAATGCTAAAATAAAACAAATCATCCACAGTCTGTCAATGACAGTAATCAAAAGACAGGGGTTAAAAAATAAGGATAAATATTATAATTCTGAGTTGAAAATGACAAATTATACCACAAGATCTACACTTTAAGGTAGAGTAAGAAGGAAGACCAATCATCTACACTTGAAGGTAGAGTAAGAAGGAAGACCAATCATCTACACTTGAAGGTAGAGTAAGAAGGAAGACCAATCATCTACACTTGAAGGCAGAGTAAGAAGGAAGACCAATCATCTACACTTTAAGGTAGAGTAAGAAGGAAGACCAATCATCTACACTTGAAGGTAGAGTAAGAAGGAAGACCAATCATCTACACTTAAAGGTAGAGTAAGAAGGAAGACCAATCATCTACACTTGAAGGTAGAGTAAGAAGGAAGACCAATCATCTACACTTAAAGGTAGAGTAAGAAGGAAGACCAATCATCTACACTTGAAGGTAGAGTAAGAAGGAAGACCAATCATCTACACTTGAAGGCAGAGTAAGAAGGAAGACCAATCATCTACACTTTAAGGTAGAGTAAGAAGGAAGACCAATCATCTACACTTGAAGGTAGAGTAAGAAGGAAGACCAATCATCTACACTTAAAGGTAGAGTAAGAAGGAAGACCAATCATCTACACTTGAAGGTAGAGTAAGAAGGAAGACCAATCATCTACACTTAAAGGTAGAGTAAAAAGGAAGACCAATCATCTACACTTGAAGGTAGAGTAAGAAGGAAGACCAATCATCTACACTTGAAGGTAGAGTAAGAAGGAAGACCAATCATCTACACTTGAAGGTAGAGTAAGAAGGAAGACCAATCATCTACACTTGAAGGCAGAGTAAGAAGGAAGACCAATCATCTACACTTTAAGGTAGAGTAAGAAGGAAGACCAATCATCTACACTTGAAGGTAGAGTAAGAAGGAAGACCAATCATCTACACTTAAAGGTAGAGTAAGAAGGAAGACCAATCATCTACACTTGAAGGTAGAGTAAGAAGGAAGACCAATCATCTACACTTAAAGGTAGAGTAAAAAGGAAGACCAATCATCTACACTTGAAGGTAGAGTAAGAAGGAAGACCAATCATCTACACTTAAAGGTAGAGTAAAAAGGAAGACCAATCATCTACACTCCAGAGTAGAAGGGGAAGAAGGTCTAATCCTACAGTGAAGGGCAGACGAATAATAAAATATAAACATCTACACTGCACACACACACACTAAATGGAATTATTCATTGTCTAAAACACTTGCAAACACTGTAGTGCATCTGTAGTAGAATAGAAGTAATTTAAACATCAATATCCTGTTTAACTCATCTAGGTTTTGATTAGGATATACAGAGTATTTTTCCTATTTCAGTAATTTATATTTATGTTAACTAATTACCTCTAGTTATGCAACAATGCATAGTTTATGCAATACCGTATAGCTAATGTATTAATTGCATAAGACTGAAGGTGTATAAATTGTCACATTCAATAAATTTTAAATTGTATTTTTAAAGAATATTAGCAATTTTATTGTGTAGTCTATGTTTGTGTATATTTACAGTGATCTGGAATACAATTATTCTGTCTTAAGTTACATTAACATCTAATTAATAGAGAATCAGTGACAAACACATCTACATTTGTGTAAGCATTTTCATTCTTTTAAACAAGTTTATGTTATGACAAACGTTATTATCATTTAAGGAGGATTCAAGACTGTTATCAACTTTCTAAAACTGTAAAATTATTATAAATATGATAAATATGAACAAAACAAAAGCTGGCTAAAATATACAAAGTTCTCTGTGATTTTTAAAGAAAACATGTTAACATATTTTTCTGTGACTTTTATAGAAAACAATAAATAATATCTTAAAGATTTCAGATTTCCCCATTTTTGTTTAAGCTGGATTTTGCTATTTTACTGAGCATTCATGTATAGTTCCAAACTTCCAGATAGTTATTTGAATAAAGTTTTTCCACTACTATTCAGGTGTAATAAATATTTATTAACCAGTCACCATGATGAAGCCATTGTTCCTACATTTACAGGTTTTTTGATGACATTAGGTGTTTGGGCAGTCACCACTATGCCTATATTATAGCTCTTTGGTAATGGTTACAACTGCAAAATCTGTAGACTTGGTGGGTATGACTATACACACGCTCAAAAAAAATATTTTGAGATATTATGAGTTAAAAAATATTTTTTTCACATGTTTTTCAAAAAAGTGACACAACCATTACATCATAATAATCTCATATAAATCCTTATATCATAATAAACTCGTATAACTTCACTCTGCTCCCCATGCCTCAATTAACAAAACCATGTCTATCATGGTCGAAGGGAGAGAAGTCAGTTAACTCTTTGCACCGTTTGTTTTTCATGATTAATTTCCTTACTTAGATAAATCCGATTGCATTACAAACGTTATCAATTCAAATTAATATGAATTATTTTAGAGATTTGATGGCCATGATACAGCTGTGGACTTTACACATGTCTGTTTGCTCAGTGGTTTAAGGCAGCGGTTCCCAAACTTTTTTCATGGCACCTACCCTGAATAGGGTTTCAATACTTAGGAAAAGAAGAAAAAAACAATGTATTATCTAGTTTCGTCCTTTTTAGGATAAAATTTTTTGTTATTTGAAGCTCTACCGTGGCTTTTGCCAGGGGTCACAATATAGGCAGGCCATAAATATGGCCAGCTCTCTGAACGTAGTTTTTGGGACCTCTCCACGCCTATCTTCATCTACATGGTGGCACTTTGTGTCATCAGGTGTTTATCGCTTGTGTGATGTCCTAGTGGCGTAGAAAGTCAGTCAGTCAGTCAGTGCATATCTAATCTTCATGTGTCTTTCATGGGATGAATGAAACTTTGGAGAATTTTTCCTTATTTCCTTTATGTTTGTGGGAAGTTTAGTTAATTTTTACCCTCAGATCACTTGACCCAGAAAGGTTGCTCCTGTATCTGGTTTTTTTTTAAATAATGTAAGTCTATGTTAAGAATACACTGCAGCCTTGCCAATAGTATTGTCTTCTGAATACAGCTGCATCCAGAACTCTTCTTGGCTTCCTTCACATTAGTTATATTTTAAACTGCTGTCTTCATTGATCTCAAGCAGATTTTAAAAAATTCTTGATTACAGCCGCTGCACCCAGTTTGAGAACCGCTGGTCTAGGGGTCTGACCCCTTAGATGTTCACAAAAACTACCCAAGACTCAAAAATTTCTTCTGCTTCTTTTTGTCTTCCTCTAGTTTTTAAGAGAATTTAAAAAAATTTGTTTCTTTTTAATGAAACTTTTAAAATGTGATTTTTTTTTTTTAAACATTTTTACGGGACAACACTTAAAAACTATAAGAAGGGGAAATAACTTATGAAAGTTGCTAGCCATGACTATAATGTTCCAGCTCCAAGTACCAGCTTTCTGGCTTTAAATGTTACACTTCTTTAAAAACTTGAAGACTTGAGAATTATAGAATTACTGACGTTTGACTTATATCTGAGCTCCTGTGACAGCACCATGATTCAAACATTATGAAGGAGCCATCAGCAGACATGTAACACGTCTCACAGTAAAAATATATGTATTATTTATTTTACAATAGTTGTCCCCTTATATTCCTTACGTCCTTCTTAGGACGTTATTTTTTGTTATTTGAAGCCCCACTCTGGCTTTTGCCAGGGGCCGCAATATAGGCAGGCCATAAAAATGGCCAAATGTCTGAACGCGGTTTCTGGGACCTCTCCACGGTGATCCTCATCCGCATGGTGGCACTTTGTGTCATCGGGTGTTTATCGCTTGTGTGATGTCCTAGTGGGGTAAAAAGCCACGCCACGCCAGTTGTCCCCTCGAAGGATGCAATTTTTTTTAAGCTCCCACCCCCTGGCTTTTGCAGGGACCCTGAATATAGCCGGGCCATAAGTATGGCCTAATAGCTGAAAGGGGTTTCTGGGACCTCTCCATGTGTGATTCTCATCTGCATGGTAGCACTTTGTGTCACCAGGTGTTTATCGCTTATGTGATGTCCTGGTGGGGTACAACTATCTACCTACCTGTTATTAATTAATTCAGCATCGTCCCCATGCGGGATGCAATTTTTAGTTATTTTGAAGCCCCACCCTTGCTTTTTCTGGGGCCCCTTAATATAGCCGGGCCTTCAATATAGCCTAACGGCTGAACAGAGTTTCGGGGACCTCTCCACGGGTGGTCCTCATCCGCATGGTGGCACTTTGTATCCCTGGGTGTTTATCACTTGTTTGATGTCCTGGTGGGGTAAAACTTACCTACCTACCTATATATATTATTACAATGTGACCAGCAACAATCCTGTAATATCACATGGTTTAGAATAAAAATCTGTAACATTATCAGGGCGTCATAAGCCAGGGAATAACATCATGTGGTATGCCATAGAAGGATGTAAAAATTATCATATGATCAGCAAACAAATACCATAAATTGCAGCATACAAGGCGAATTGGCATACAAAGTGACCTGGCATAAAAGTCTACCTTTCACATAAATCGACCTGGCATACAAATTGACCTAGCACACAAGTTGACCAGCACACAAGTTGACCTGGCATACAAGCAGACCTGGCACTCAAGTTGAACTGGAACACAAGTCAACCTGGCATACAAACTGATGTGACTCACAAGTCAACCTGGCATACAAACTGACCTGACACAGGTCAACCTTTCACACAAGTAGACCTGACACACAAGTCGACCTGGCACCCAAATCAACATGGCATAAAAGTTGACCTAGCACACAAGTCAACCTGGCATACAAGCCAACTTGGCATACAAGTCAACCTGACACACAATAGGACCTGGCACAAGTCAACCTGGCAGATAAGTCGATCTGGCACACAAGTTGATGTGGCATATAAATCAACTAGCACACAAGTCAACCTGATGTAGACGTTGACCTGGCCTACAGTTCACCTAGCACAGAAGTTGACCTCGTATACAAGTCGACTAGGCACATAGGTCAACTTGGCATTCAAGTCGACTTGGTACACCGGCTGACCTGGCATACAAGTCAATCTCAAAAGTTTTAGCTCAGAATTTATTATGAGTTAGGTGTAAGCTTACCTAAAGCATTTTATACCTTCCATATGACGACCCCAAGGTTTGATGCTTGAAAACTCAACTTATACGCCACAATTTATGGTATGCAATATTATGAAGTGACAAAGTAGAAGTATGTAACATTATCATGTGACAAAAATTCTGATGAAAGTATATCATGTGGTCCAGCAGATTAAGAATGCCCAAGAATGGCTAAGGCCGTCTCTGTGACTATGGTCTGCTAGCTTTTGTTTAAGCTGGTCTTAGTCCCATCCTCCCTGATCCACTCTAGGACATGTGGTGTGAAATATGTAATCAGGATATCTGCACCTATGGATACAAAATATTACACAAAGAAATATTGAGAATAATACTTTCTGTAGCTAATTTAAATAATGCAGAAACAAACAATATGATCATCATCAAATGCCTTGCCGTGTGGTGTGGGCAATCATGCCTCTCCACAATCCACGATCCGCAACTGTGTGTATCAGCTGGTGTGCTCACACTCTTCCATGCCATTACAAAGGGCTGTCAAAAATCTTCTTGTGCTGTTTTCCTCTGTCTCTTTTTCCACATATCTTTCCAGTGGGCACACCATGTTCTAGTTTCCCTCTTCTCATAATATGATTAATAAATGATGACCATTTCTTTCTGATGTTTACAATAAGTTGTCTTCTAGCACACACATGTTTCAAAACATCTGGGTTGCTCTTCTTAGCTGTCCAAGGAACTCTAAGGATTCTTCTACACACAATATACTGCACAATTTATCACCTGGCATTTAAAAAAAAATTTTTTTTAATTCATCAGGTGTATTACTAAACATTTACATCAACATATAATGAAGCAAATACACAATTTAATCCTTTTTTTTTAAACTGAAATATAAAGATAAAGAAAAATCAAAAGGAGTATGTAGTCATGAAGATGGCACCTCAGCACATGAACATAAAACACAATACCAAGAAATTGCCAATTTTAACTAAACAATAATATTTCTTGCATCAGAAAAAGCTTGCATTAACAATGCAGAGATTAAATAGCATGAAGAACCTATGGCAAAGCGCTAGTAGAAATCTGGTTAAAGTAAAAATCTTGCATTTTTCCTGTGGCAACTTACGGTTGTGAGTCATGGACTCTCACTCAGTCACTGAGGAAAAAAACTGGAGCTTTTGAATTGAAATGTTATCGAAACATTCTTAGAATACCATGGATCAGGAAGAGGAAAAACATCGACATTCTGAACGAGTTGAACATCAAGGAGAACTGGCTCATAAACAGCATCCAGTCCCAAAAGTTAAAGTATTTTGTCCACACCAAGCATCATGGTGACTTGAAAAAGACGGTGATGGAAGGTGCAGTTTGTGGAAGGCGAGGCAGGAGTCGACCACCGCAAAGATGGATTAAAGACATTAAAGACGCATTGGCATTGAAAGCACATGGGGCCGGACAGATGGCTAGGGAAAGGGAGACTTTCAGGCGTGTTGTAAAGAGAACGACGTTCTGTAAAGGACTTGCTGCTTGATGATGCATCAGAAGAGGACAATCTGCAATCTTCTGCCACAATGTGAGAAAGTAAAAACTGCAGCAAGTGAAGCTGAATCCCACCAGGACTGCAAATGGAGCGACTGACTCCTGGTGACCCCAAGAGTCAAGATTCAGATGAGATTCCTCAGATACAAATCTCAGAAGCCTAGTTCAACCATAAGGTTATACTGGGGCTCCTGACAGTTATACAAAGTAACCAGAAGTCCATAAAGGGTCAGGAAAAAAAGGAAAAAAGCTGGATGGGTGGAGATGCAAAAGGAGACAAGTCACAAGCTGCTAGACAATTTGGCATTATGGCATGGAAGACATCTGTGTCACAAATGACTGACAGTACTGACAGAGGGGCTGTACACAGACATAATTACCAATGTAACATGACATGGAGTATAAATAAAGAACACACACATATGTATGCAATCCTTTACAAGACCCTGCAGTCCAACCCCAGCCTTTGTTAGCTGTTTGTGGCTTTATTAGGCAATTTAACACTGAGCACTTTGCCACTGCTTTCTGTATGGTTCACTGTTTCAGTATTGTCGACGTGTATGCCAAGAATGCTGTTAAACCAAACATCTTCCAATTCAAAAACAATAAGCCTAAGCATATAAAAGTGGCGCACCTGCTCGTCTCATGCTCTGCAACATCTCCATCACTGCTGTCTTCAGGTCAAAAGCACCAGCGGCAGCAGCGTGGTACAACATGGCATACTCCCCTGATACGTTGTAGACTGCCAACGGATGTGTCGGGTACTGCATGAAATGTGAGGAACAAATATGAGAACGTACAATTTTCTATGCAACATACGGGGCAAAACAGAAACTATAGAAAATGAAATGTGATAACAGAATATCTAGGTGCATGATATGACAATATAGTGTAAGAAAATAAGTAAAAGACAGTATGGATTATAAGAACAGAATATATTGGTATATAAACAATATAACGATGGAATATACTTAAGTATAAACAAAATAACAGAATATATAGGTGTACAAGAATATGACAATAAAATATACTTCAAGTAATGCTACAGAATTTTATATATATATATTTTTTTTTAATCCAGAAACGATGAGTTGTTAACCCTTTGGCTCGGTACTATGGATATCGCAACCCTTTGGCCTTGATTCCATCATAAATACTGTAAATCTGTGAGAAATGTGGCTTTTCTGCCAACCCCCGGGCGTGAACCCCGACTACAAGGAGTTCATCACCCAGTGACCGCGAAGTCAGGTTTAGCCAACTATGCTAGTGAGCCCGGCAATAGAATTATATAAGAAATAGCAAATAAACTTATTGAACTAAAATACAGATATGAAATTTAAAAGCCTATTTTATCAGGGTAAACCTAAGTTTACAACCATGTTCTTTTGTCTACACAAAACTAGATGGTAATGGTTTATAGGAGCTGCTTCAGCAAGCTGAAGAGGTTTAGAACAGTTTAATGTATACATCATCATATGGCAAGCCCTTTGCAGAACGTCTCTTTTATCAGAGTGTGCCTAAAAGAAATCTGGTCTCTCTGCCGCTCTTCCATCTTGTGCACTTTGCTTCCCAAGATGTCATTTATTTCCTGTGCCCATTCAGAATACGTTGTCCTTGTCAAATATACGAAGAATAAAGTTTGTTGCATATCCTTTACAAGACGCTGCAGAACTATATAAAGTAAATTTTACGTTAAGTTATTTGCCACTGCTTTTAGAATTGTCAGCTCGCGATACCATTGTCGAAATAGCAGTTTGCTGCCAAATCCCCTGCAGCTGGAACCACACAGTGAACCTTGGAATTAAGAAGCATGTTTGCAATACCTAAGCCACAGACAATGACCGTAACTATATGGCTAGAGTTAACAAGATAATATTCGAGGGGCAAGGCATAAAAGATTCAATTATTTACTTCATTTTATTTAATTCTGTAGTATGCCATTGCCAAAGTACAGAAAATGTGCCAGGCAATAAATTGTTCAGTCTGTTGTTTTGTCTTCTTCTTTGTTCAAATTTACAGTGGGAATACTGTTTGTGTCTTCTTCTTCATTGGTCAAATTTACAATGGAAATACTGTTTTGTGTCTTCCTCTTTGGTCCGATTTACAACAGGAATACTGTTTGTTTTCATCTTTGGTGAAATTTACAATAGGAATACTGTTTGTTTCTTCTTCTTTGATCAAATTTACAATGAAAATACTGTTTGTGCCTTCTTCTTTGTTCAAATTTACAACAGGAAAACACTGCTCTGACATACCTTAATGTTAAACGGTCTCAAAACTGAGTATATTTACATTACAATAATACACACTTTTTCTTGAACAGACAAACAATCATTATGCAGTAAACAAACTCTTACCTTTTGTTTGAGTAGCCTGACAACATCTAGATATGGTAAGCCAGGTTTGACCATCAGAAAATCAGCCCCCTCTACAACATCACGGTCCTGAATGACAACACAGTAGTAAGAATCAGTATCAACATTCAATAAAAGTAACTGCTAATCATATTCTTTCCTCACTCTATCCTTCAAAATTACACACACACAAAATTATATCTTTACAGCCTAGCTTGAAAGACTTGTGGAAATCCACACAATAGATTAAAAGAGAGAGAGAGAGAGAGAGAGAGAGAGAGAGAGAGAGAGAGAGAGAGAGAGAGAGAGAGAGAGAGAGAGAGAGAGAGAGAGAGAGAGAGAGAGATTTAAATTAGTGTCAGTGATTTAGAAACAGATATCTACAACTTTTTAATTTCTTACTCTGGTTCTTAATGTACAGCACTTTCATGCATTACAAAAAAATCATTTTATTTTCATAATCAATTATTTTTGGGGTTGCCCTCTAGATCTTATATCTTAAACGTGCTTAAAATATTCCACTTCTGTCCTCCCTCTGTTAGATTATGCTTCTGTGTTTCATGTGCCATACACCATTTATATCTGGCCTCTTTTAGACTGCAGTCTATCTTTGTCAGATTCTGTTTGTATTATTTCCGAGATTCTCCCTCTGCCCTCTCAGTCAGATTCAGCCGATATCCCTCTGTTAGATTTTAACACCTGAATGCAGCAAACAGTATCCTCACAACTCAAAACAAATGAGGAAAAACTAAATAAGCTCACAGAAACTATACATTAAATTTAGAACAAGAGACTGATTAAAACCATGGAACTAAACAAGAATTTAATGCACTTTTACATCCCAGGATAGAACAGGAGAGACTAAATAAAAAAGTGAATACCACATCTCGACAGCTTCCACATAATTTTTCATTAGTCAAATTATTATCCATGATTCACTTCCGTATATTAAGCTTGGCCAGCCTGAATAACACAAAGCGTGCTATGTAACACACAAGGTCCAACAATAAGTAATGAGACTGATTTTATAATGGCTAAAACAAAAAATGCCATCTATGATTCACATCATGGAATCCAAAGAGGCAACCTTCATCTATGATCTGGCAACTTTTCATCGCTGCCCGATAAGCAGACAACAAACAAGCCGCTATTTTGTTAACCTAGTCAAAGGTGCATTGTTACGTAATCAGCATAAAGCAAAAAAAGTTGACATTAAATTTTGTTTAGAACTCAGAAAAAGCGCCATAGCAATTTCTGTTTGTAACGAGGAACTCGTTGCAAAATTCTAAGAATGGATATAAGAAAATCGTTGTTAGGCTCTGAGGATGATGGTAGATGAATTTGGTGTTAATACAGAGACTATTCGTAAAATTGTAGTGAAAGATTTGGGCAAGAAAAAAGTTGCTTGCCAGTTAGTATTCAAAACCTTGCTATTTGTTTCTTCTTCATGACAATGCACTGGCTCAAAAGGCGTTAGTTGTACAGGAATTTTTTGCCCAAAAACAAGTGCGTGTTCTCAACCATCCTCCCTACTCCCTAGATTTATCTTCCTGTGATTATTTTCTATTCCCAAAATTACAGTTACAATTGAAATGACGATTCTTTGACGATACTGATAACATCCAAAGGGTCTAATATCGACTTTAATGGCCATAACAACAGAACTATATAGCTCGTTCCAATGTTTGTTAGATCGTGCCACTTGCTGTATTAATGCACAAGGGGCTTACTTTGAATAAAATAAAGGTTATATCTTCAACAGTTGATTTCTTTTAATTTTTATGGAATTAGTCTCATTACTTTATGTCAGACCTTGTAAAATAAAACTACCTCTACCTGTGTGTTACTTGCACTCATAAATGGAAGAAACATGCTAACAGGTTAGAAGAGAAACTTTACACAATAGAAACTTCAAACTCAAGAGGCCAATCAAGACCTGGGGCATTACATACGTTATACCCCAGGAAAGAAGACAGAGAAAAAGAACTAAACAAGATCTTAATGTTCTTTTACATCCCAGGATTGAACAGAAGAGACAAAATAAGTGAATGCCACATCTCGACATCTTCCACATACTCTTTAATTAAGCAGTTTATTTTCCATGATTCACTTCCATACAGCAATACCGGTCAGCCTGAACATCACAAAAGTTATTGTGTAATGTAACATAAATACCACTATCTCTGATTGTATGTTACCATGGCTCATAAGTGCAAGCCAACAGAGCTAAAAGGGTAGAAGAAGATAAAAGAATGTTTCTGCACTTACAGCTGCTCTCTCTGCCAAGCCAATCGATCCAGGTGGCAGCTGGTAACACTTTCTATCGCCAAATGCTGGAGCACTTTTTGCTGCTTCTCTGTGAGCAAATAACACACTGAATGAGCCAACAAACAGAAGACAGTTCTTCTTCTACTGTGTCCACCCTTAAAGGGTTGTTAGCACACTGTGTTGTGGTTTACAGCTAGGCTGCAATATCTGCATCTTCTGGACCAACACTTCCAATTTCAGCAAACCCCTAATGTTAGCAGGGAGTGGGTCCCCCACCCCTATATCTATTTCCGGAACCATTACAGGAAACAGATACCACATACTTCTTCATATTCCTGGAAACAAACGATTCCAAGTAAGGATGACTCAATGGGAAGTTGATGATGGATAAACAATGGGTTAAGGAGGTGTTGATTCAACAATGGTACTGGAAAGGATGATGATTAAACAAATGGTACTGAGTTATAAGAATTAAATAAATGGTACTCAAGACAAAATAGTTTCTGGAAGAGGAGGCAGGGGCTGACCATCATAAAGGTGATTACAGAACATTGAAGATGCATTGGCTATGAAGGAGCAAAGGGCTGGAGAATCGGCTAGAGAAGGAGAGACTTTGAGTGTGCTGTGACAGGAGCAATGTTCTTTTAAGAACCTGCTGACTGATGATAATGAAGACTGAAGATAATGGTGATGATGAAATAAAGAATAGTGAAGATGATTATAACAAGGGCATCAAAGATAATGTAAAAGCCACAAGTTCAACAACAATAATGTGGATGAACAAGAAACAAAAGGTGCTGAAATACTGAATGATTGGGGGACATCATAAAAGCTGTCTCAGAAACTTGTTTTTTCCTTGTGCAATGACAACTGTCCCTGTAACATTAAACTTAATACAGTAAAAGAAAATGTTCCCTCCAACATTTACATATATTCCACTAACATGAAAAGTGTCCAGGTAACATGAAACAGACTTGAAGCTACTGACAACAGTGATATACTATGCTCCTAACATCATTGATAAATTTGGTCCAACAAACCTAAAAGGTCCATAGAAACTAGAAGCAAATTTTGCACTGTAACTCATCACAGATACAGTGTTGCCCAGGTTGTGTTTGAAGAGTGCCTTCTTGATTGCTCCAATACGGCCATCCATCATGTCAGATGGAGCGATCACATGACAACCTGGGGTTAAACAAGGAAAAGGTCATGATGGAACAGATTTACACAAAATGATTATTGCATTTTTTTTTTTAATTTATTGTCTAAACAGAATAGCATAGTGTTTCTCTGATTCCTTCTTTGCTAGCCCTTCACAGAAGTGATGGTAAGTTGTGTTGTGTTTCACAGTTAGGCTGTAATATATGCATCTTCCTGCCCAACACATTGCATTTCAACAAAAACCTTGATTAGTCACTTTCTGTGTCATGCTTTTTAACGTGGCAGTGGGTCTAACTCTTTCCTTTTCCCCTAAAATGGGGTCCCAGAACCCACATGAGGAAACAAAAGTAAAATTAGGGATTTCTTTCACAACAACAGCGTATCAGACATAAAGCTAGACTTAGATTTTTGTAGACCAGCTGCACTGGATGGGTAACGTGATCAATAATACTCCAGCTACCTGTAGTTCCAGTATATTGCCTGGTACTCATTTAAGGCCAGGTCGATCTTGGGGCACTCTTCCAAATTATTTACTGCGAAAAACAGAGCCTCAAGAGGTTATGTAGTAAAAACACTGAGGCCATCATCATCAGTTCCACTTCTGCGTTATTTTGCGACATATAGCAATGTTTGACGTTGAGCTAAGCGCCCTGGGGAGGAATAGTTTTTGATCCATTGAAGCGCAGTGGGGAGGAATATATTGTGATGCATTGTTTAAGCAACAAAACGAGGAGTAGTTTTCGCCATTTAAAGGGCTAAAACATAAAATTTTCACGGCGGGGAATCAAACTCTGGTCACCCGCATGACAAGCGGAATACTTACAACTGTACAACCAAGACTCGAGAGTAAGATTTAAATGCATTTATTCAACAACGCAAAACATAGTTTTCTTGAGGCCCTGAATGGGATTTTTTTAACAGTGAATAATTTGGGACCGGTTTTCGGAAGAATGCCCGATCTGGGTGCCATGGTCAATTAAACACCCAAAAAATCTGACTCAAATTGATTTGAAGCCATGTCCTTTGGGCCTGCAAGTTGAGTGTCTAAAAATGTCACCACTGCGACTCCCCACATGAGGATTACTGTGGTTTAATATGTAATCAAACAGATGTGAACCAGATTGGCAGCAAGTGTGGCCACTGTGCTACCACGGATTCTGGTGTTAGTTTCAACTAAGGCCATATTTTGTAGGTCTCTCTATGTGTATTTGTTTCTGGTAATGTCTGTCTGCCTTTCTCTCTCTCTCTCTCTCTCTCTCTTGTGAATAACTATCACCACAGACTCACCAGCTTTAGCATATGCGACAGCGATTTCCCCTAATCTCTCAATACTAGGCTCATTGTCTATACTTCCATCAGGTCGCAGGAAACCTAGTTGGTCATCAGAGAAAACAGAAACATTGCTAGGGTAAAAGTGAAAGAAATAAACACATAAAATAGTCTGAAAATGCGTTTTTACAAGACTAAATATATCAAGACATACATAAGTCTAGAGAAATAAATGTGTCAAATAGGAAAGGAATATGAAGAAAATATTATGCTGTTTCTCATATACTGTTAATAAAACAAAATGTTATATAAAATATAAAAATGTGATCTATTCATACTGTTAAGCAAGAAGCAGTAAACTAACTAATTAGAATGCTTGGCTCTTGTGTGGGAGAATCAGGTTTACATTCTCGGTTAGGAGATAAAGTCTATTTTCAGTTGGGGACAGTCTCTCTTTGCTGCTCGCTGAAGATGACGTCGTAAAGCACATGCTCTGTAGCTCAGGCGACAATACTTATGAAATGAAAATTACCTACTACGCCATGGCGTAGTGGCTGGATCTGCACCGCTGGGTGGTAAACTGATACATGACAAGGCGGTTGGCCTGGAGAGAATGAGGCACATGGCTGTAACCAGGGGGTCTGGCCGGCTCACTACACTCAGAGGAAAGGCAAGATGGACATATAACCAGATTGTGACCGGTACCATCAGTATTGGGACTCTGCGCTGGCTGCTGAAGATGGGGACGGAGCGCACATGGGAATGCCCCGAGTGCTGTGATGTCAATTCTTGACTCAACTCAACTTAACTCAACTCAGTTGGGGACGAATACAAATATCCTCGTCTGAACAATCTGTTCTCTAAATCCTCAGGCTCTAGATCTTCTGTCCTAAAATGCCATAAAAGTGCTGAACAGCAGTAAATGCAAGCAGTAAAGATAGATAAGCAAGAAAGGAAGAAAATATCATGGGTATCATGAAATATGCATCTTTAAACAAAATGGCATCACTGCACTATTTACCCAGACCATTAGTAGTCTCTTTAACAGTAATTATTTTCCTTTTGCACAATTATAGTTAAGTTAAGTTTGTTTAACTGTTTGTTTTATCTACAATTTTCTGTTTGTAATCAAAGTTAGCAGCAGTCTGTTCTTCCTTGTTCCTCTTTTCAGAAGAGTGCTCCTTGAGATTAGTTAGTATATCCAACTTCAGCATATGTTTGTGTAAAGTTTTCTTTGTCCAGACAGGTTCTTTCCAAGGTAAGAGGCTGCATCAACATGTGTGTAGGCTTTCTTTCCTGATAATTGTTTGCCATGACAATAACCTTGTTCTTTCCTGGCCATTTTTTAGACAGGGCAGTAACCTTGTTCTTTCCTGACCATTTTCACTTAACATGTTATAGTCAGTTCTATTACCAATAAATATTATTTGTGTCAAATTGTGGAACTAATACTTTGTTCTTAGCTATATAACTTCCTGACTATTGAAAAAAGGCTGAAAGTAATGAAATGGATCATCCCACTACATAAAGATATATCTTCTTCTTCTCCTTCTTCCACTTCTTCAGTCTTTCATTTCTTTCATAAAGCATAAGCCCTCAATCAACTCATATCAAGCATCTGTAGATCTTTTTATGATTGGTTAGGTTCTTCATCAGGTCTTCTTCAGCCTGAGGTCTACAATCTCCTACCAACCCCTCTTAGTCACCTCAAGTAAAATACAAGACAGGTTAAAATGTTGCAAATCTCCATCTATCTTATGGGCCCCATTAACACATATAGGTTTGAGATTTGAAGTTATTTTTGGTGTTGCTGCCTAATCTATAGATTATGCTTAGTGCAGCACTGTGAGCTGTGTTGTGATTTCCCAAAAGATGGTGGAAAGCCGGTTTTGCATATGGACTATTAAAATACCTAATGCAATAATTTTGCTAGTGTACAGCCAGCTCAGTGTAACTAACTGCTTACTTCCTGCCATAAGCTGTAATTCTGCTGACAAATTTTAGGGCTGGCATCTCTAGCAGCAGTCTTTTGCATTTACAGTTAAATAACACACAGGTGATGTTTTCCAGTATATGAAATTTTTACCATTTCACCCGAAGGCAATATCTGAGAATGCCTTTACAATTTCAGGCAGAACATGAAGCTTCTATTCCTGTATTCTTCTCCATGTTCACTAGCTCGAAACTGGCAGAAAATCCTGGCTGTTCATCCACTTCTTGACTAGGCTTGCTCCAGCACCTAACTACAGTTTGCTCATCTGCTTTAAGATCAGGCTTATTTGTGTGCAGACTGGTGGTTCCTAGCCTCTCAGCCAATGTTCAGCTTCAAGGGAAATATTGATGCCATCTACATGGCAAGGCTTCCAGATGGGAACCTGTTTCTAGGATGAACTTGGAGAGATGCAGAGGCAGGCCTTGACCAGTATGAGCCCTGGTCCTGGTGAACCTTTATGTGTAGTTCAGCATCTATGCATCTCAAAGCTTCTACTAATGTTAACTTTAAGAATTGTCTCAAAGCTTCTACTAATGTTAACCTTGAGAATCATCCCAAAGCTTCTACTAATGTTAACCTTGAGAATCGTCTCAAAGCTTCTTCTAATGTTAACTTTGAGAATCGTCTCAAAGCTTCTACTAATGTTAACCTTGAGAATCGTCTCAAAGCTTCTTCTAATGTTAACTTTGAGAATCGTCTCAAAGCTTCTACTAATGTTAACTTTGAGAATCGTCTCAAAGCTTCTACTAATGTTAACTTTGAGAATCGTCTCAAAGCTTCTACTAATGTTAACTTTGAGAATCGTCTCAAAGCTTCTACTAATGTTAACCTCGAGAATCATCCCAAAGCTTCTACTAATGTTAACCTCAAAAATCATCTGAAACAACTGGGGATAAATGCTGAGTGTAAGGAAATGTAGTAAAAAGAAAATCACATCATACCACAGTGACCATGTGAAGTGTATGGACACAGGCAGAGATCACAGACAATCAGCAACGATGGAAACAAGTTGCGTAACTTCTGTATGGCCAGAATCACAGGTGTATCTGGGGCATCAGCAGCAGACCCTTTCTCATCCTGAAAACGTTATTTTTATCATCAATCTTTGAATTTAAAAAGAGTCAAATTATAACTCATTTCTATAATTGTATATAATTCTGAGAATCAAAAAAGATAATTAGCATTTGACCTTCATAAAGTATCTAAAAAATTTAATTCTCCTTCTTCTTACAGTTGGCATCTGTGGCTTAGGGCTTACGAAGATAGTCTGTCAGGTTATGTGGGCATAGGGTGTTTGAAGCAATGAGTGTGCAGATTACCTGGCAGACACTGCCGTTGCTTCGGCTGGTCCAGCACTGGACAGAAGCAGTGTTATCAATGCCATGCGTAGCATGTATTGTTAAGGCGAATATGGCAAAAGTCATCACTCCCTATCACTGTTTAGGTTGATGAACATAGTGATGCAACCTGGAGCTGCAAGCAATGAACAATTCACCAGTGGGACAAGATCTTTGATTAATCAACACAGAACAGGCGTTATCAGTCATTTTACTCTTGTGGAGCTCTTCTGGAGGAGATCGGAACACAAAAGGATATGCCCAGAATGCTGTGATGATAATCCTCACTAATCACTTTGCAATTCCAAAATACTTGGTTCAATTCAACTGCAGGAAATTATGCAGCAGACCATTTTGTGTTGAACTGCTATGAAGACCCCACAATTCAGTAAGCAGTGGCAAACTATTGAAAATAAAATTGCTAGCATAACCACAAGGAGTACACAACTGCTTGTGTTGGTTTACAACAACACGTAGAGTAGAACTGTTTAACTGGCAGCCCGAGGGCCAAATCTGGCCCCCGGAGGTCTAGCCAGTGGTCCACAGATCACTGCCACCTGTACCGTATTAATAACCTTTCTATGCTGGGTCTCATGAGGATCACCCATTTTCAAAATTTTGGCCCCTGAATAAACTTAGTTGAATAGGCCTGTCGTTGGGGATATGCATTGTTTTTTGTTTATTTACAGTTTATGCCCTGTGGGCATTAGTCATCATGTCTGTTGACAGCCTTCTTTCTGATGCACTGTCAACAGTTTATTTTGCAGATCTTTCTCCATGCCATGGTGCTAACTGTCCAACACATTCTTTTTAGGTCTACTCTGTTACTCTTTCCCTTGAACATTCCTACTGTACGATATACACCAGTTTCCCTTTCACATGACACATCCAAAGAATGTAGACTGTCACCTTTTGATGTAGGTTTCTCAGTCTCTTTCTAATGTGCTTTATTTAAAGACACTTTCATAAAGCTTCCATTTGTCCATGGTGTTCTCATCATTATTCTACTGAAGTCAGCCAATTGGTGAACAATAACTGTGTCACTCATCAGCCAGCTGTCTGTTACATCAGGATTTGCTCTATTTATCCTTAAAAACTCTTTCTCACATCAACTGACAGCCATGTTCCAAAGGATATTCTCTATCCAGTGAAGTGCTTTTGTTAGAGCCATTCTACATTTGACTTCAATTCTATCATCGCTTTTTTAGGTTTGATTTTAATTCTATCAGAGCTATTCTACGTTTGACTTCAATTCTATCATGCTGAAAATCTGGAACAGGTAATTATTTTTTTTCTTCTAAATTTTGGGAAACTCCTAAACAATGACTTTTAAGAGATGTTATCTTTGGGTGTCTGCTCTATGACAGATGATGATGAATATGGTCTTCCAACTCTTTTTTTCATCTTATATTTTATTAACAGTGATGTTACTCACACTGTTATTGTTTCTGGTTCCAGTACTTTATCTTTTTGGTGCACAGATTTCTGTGTTTCATAATATATAAAAACAAATTAGGATTTTATTTTACACCTGTTCAGATGTTTGGTTAATTTGGTCAACGAGCCTCATTTTTCTCTTAATATAAGACAGATTTGAACACAGATGCGACAAACATTATTTAAATGTCTCTTTTGATTGGACGTTGTTGTTTTTAATTTTTTCCCCCTCCAGAACAGAAACTAAAAGACTGGCACAAAAAAGCTCAAAAGGTCACTTGTTGCATGTAAATCTGACAGGCGAAAACTGCAACCTACCCTACACCCTCCCCACATCAACAGTACAAAACATTTATTTTGCTTCATCCTATGATCATAGGACAGCCTGTTGCCCTGTGGGTTGGTTTCTGGTAATTGCATTCCTTCTAAATGTCTGGAATCTACCGACAACAAACATATCAATGTTACCTTTTCATGATATCTAGATAGGGAGAAAACAAAATGCTAATTTTAGCTTCTCTTGCAGTTTGGTAAACAAAAGCAATATATCAACCCTACCTGATCTGGATACTTGGTATCCACAAACAAGTCATTAAATCTTATCCTAGATGGTGAGATATTTAGTTACTAGAAACAAGCCATCTGTCCTTACCTTTTCTAAATGTTCAGGAACTCCAAACAAAAGGACTGCGCTCAGTCCCTTTTCTACCAGGGGTCCAAGTGCTTCCTCTAGCCTATTGACCCCATACCGGCTCTGACCAGGCATGCTTTTGATTGGCTGAACTGCATCTGGGTCATCTCTATAAGGAAGACAGGATGCACAGAATATAGACCAAAACAAAGGGCATATTATTCACTCTGTTGTTCTAATCATGTGGTCCTACAGAAGAATGCTGAAAATTCCTTGGACACAGAAAATTAGTCATCAAATTTTTTGTAATATGCTAGTAAGTCATGAATACAACTTATCTCAGCAAGAGGCAGTCCTTTCATTTTTTAACTACATTAACAGAAGAGAATACATTGGAACATATGACAACTGGAAAGATGGATGGAAGAGAAAACAAGGATAACATAAGATGATTCTCAGTTTTTGGTCTGGTATGGGAAGATATCAGCACACAAATTACACAGTGATGGTGTTCCAAGATACACAAAGATTGATCTGAAAGATCATTAAAAAAAAACTAATTACTCTGTGTATGTATATTTTATGTCACATTCCTAAAGCAGCATCTGTTAAAGAAATCCATGTAACTTTATCATCTAATTAACTTTTTCCGCACCAAAAAACATATTATACATTTATTCTGTTCTCTTTAGTGAGGTGGATTCATGGCAACAGGATGTGACAGACTGTGTTGCTTGGAGGGGGGCAATCACAAAGGGGAATAGGAGTATGGGAGAAGGTGATAGCAGATAGGTGAAGTGCTGAGCATCTGAGAAAAAATGCATTAAATACAGGCTATAGCAATAATGACTCTAAAATCCCATGTTCTAACTGTGGAAAACTATTCTTAATACAAGCAGGGTCTTGCTAGTCACACTTGCCATCACCATGGGGTGTGAATGCTACTGTCTGGAAAGACAAAAAGGTACCCACGACATGGTATAGATTTCTCAACTTCTTACATTAAATTCTTCTGTTACTTTAACCTATTCTGCCCCCAGTTGTTGGATTAGCTCAGTCTGGACAATAGTTTTAATATTTCATTCTGCCCCCAGTTGTTATACTAGCTCAGTCTGGACAATAGTTTTAATATTTCATTCTGCCCCCAGTTGTTAGACTAGCTCAGTCTGGACAATAGTTTTAATATTTCATTCTGCCCCCAGCTGTTAGACTAGCTCAGTCTGGACAATAGTTTTAATATTTCATTCTGCCCCCCGTTGTTGGACTAGCTCAGTCTGTACAATAGTTTTAATATTCCATTCTGCCCCCAGTTGTTGGATTAGCTCAGTCTGTACAATAGTTTTAATATTTCATTCTGCCCCCAGTTGTTGGACTAGCTCAGTCTGTACAATAGTTTTAATATTCCATTCTGTCCCCAGTTTTGGATTAGCTCAGTCTGTACAATAGTTTTAATATTCCATTCTGCCCCCAGTTGTTGGATTAGCTCAGTCTGTACAATAGTTTTAATATTTCATTCTGCCCCCAGTTGTTGGACTAGCTCAGTCTGTACAATAGTTTTAATATTCCATTCTGTCCCCAGTTTTGGATTAGCTCAGTCTGTACAATAGTTTTAATATTTCATTCTGCCCCCAGTTGTTGGACTAGCTCAGTCTGTACAATAGTTTTAAAATTCCATTCTGCCCCCAGTTGTTGGATTAGCTCAGTCTGTACAATAGTTTTAAAATTCCATTCTGCCCCCAGTTGTTGGATTAGCTCAGTCTGTACAATAGTTTTAATATTCCATTCTGCCCCCAGTTGTTGGATTAGCTCAGTCTGTACAATAGTTTTAAAATTCCATTCTGCCCCCAGTTGTTGGATTAGCTCAGTCTGTACAATAGTTTTAATATTCCATTCTGCCCCCAGTTGTTGGATTAGCTCAGTCTGTACAATAGTTGTAATATTTCTATTCTGTCCCCAGTTGTTGGATTAGCTAAGTCTGTACAATAGTTTTAATATTCCATTCTGCCCCAGTTGTTGGATTAGCTCAGTCTGTACAATAGTTTTAATATTTCCACCTCTTCAGGCTAAGAATGATACTCTAAAGCATATACAATTTATGGTTAAACAAAAACGTTGCAGCAAAGACCGAAGAAAGGTGGTTGGATACCCATACCAAGTTGTCAACCCAAGACTCGCAAAATCTTTCTAGAGAGGAACAATGTGTCATATTTAATCATATCATATATCAGTTCTCTGTATGCCTAGTGGCACATGAGGCTTCAGAGAGGACCTTCCATGCTTTCATGTCCTGTGTAATCTTCAGTGTGGTTTTCAATGTCTGGAATGCCGCACTCAGTTCACTTTTCATAATTCGTCTCCATGTTGTTTTTGGGTGCCCCTTCTTTCTCTTTCCCTCTGGTGTCCATGTGAGAGCCGCTTTGACAGGTATATCAGGATTCATTCTCATAACGTGGCAAAGCCATTTCAATCTTCTCTTGGTTATACAGTCTAAAGTTTCTTGGTTTGTGACTTGAAGTAGTTTAGTGTTTGAAATTGTATCTGTCCAGAAATTTTTGATAATTTTATGTAGACTACGTAATTCTATGTAAATGTGGATAGCTTGTCGGCATCCTTTCTGGTCATTCTCCAGCATTCTGCTCATTCTCCAGCATTCTGCTCCATAAAGAAGAACTGGCAAAAAATGATTTTGTAGAGTAGGAGTTTCGTTCCTCTGCAGTAACCGTTGGATTTCTAGATTTGCCTCATCCTTCCAAAAGCAGATTAGCTTTTTTTTAAGTGTGACTGTATGTCTTCCTCTGTCCCTCCCAGTAAGGACACCACACTTTTCAAGTGTTTGGTTAATTATGGTCATTGGTTGTTGGTTTGGACTGTTTGTCATGATCTTAGTTTTCCTTGTATTTATTCTCAGTTCCACCATATATGCAGTGCTGTGTAGTCTGTTACTTTTCTCTTGTATATGTTCATGTTTATGTGATAGGAGTGCTATATTATCTGCAAAATCAAAGTCCTCAAGTATGATGAATTGAGTCCATCGTATGCCTCTCGATGTCTTGTCTACTGTGTTCTTTAGTATCCAATTAATCACAAGGTTGAAGAGGAGGGATGACATACACATCACTGACTTTACTGGGAAAGATGTGCTGTAATTATTTATACTGCAGGAAGCCCGGCTCTCTAGCGTAATTGGCTAAACCGGATTGCGCGGTGAGCGGGTGACGAACTCCTTGTGGTCCGGGTTCACTCCCGGGGGTAGGCAGAAAAGCCACATTTATCCCAGATTTACAGTATTTACAATGGAATCAAGGCCGAAAGGTTGCGATATCCATAATACCGAGCCTAAGGGTTAACAACTCATGGCTTCTGGATACTAAAACAAACATACTGCAGGAAAAGTCTTTTTAGAAGACAGCAAGTATATTGACCATCTTTTCTGGAATTCCATAATGTCGTAAAATTTTACAGAGACTGTCTTTATGGATGCTGTCAAAAGCTTTCTTGAAGTCCACAATATATATATATATATATATATATATATATATATATATATATATATATATATATATATATATATATATATATATATATATATATATATATATATATATATATATATATATATATATATATACACGCGCGCGCGCACACAAATATATGGGCTCTCCTTTCAACTAAGGCCGGTAGACAACAGTAGACCGTCGGTTAGTCAGAGTTCTGTCTCCTTGCTGCAGAGCATTTACGGAGTGGAAAGGAGGGAACGAAACAAAACAAATGACATAATTACTGTGTGTTGGCGATAGACAGCGTGCACTGCCCTGCTATAATCATACGGTTACGGTTTGGGTTAGGGTTACAGTTAGTGTTGCTGCATCTCATCTTCGCACAAACTCATAGTAGCTACCCAAACCCTAACCCTACACCTAACCCAAACCCTACCCCTAACTCAAACACTAACAGTATGATGACAGTAGGACACTGCACGCTGTCTATCGCCAACACACAGTAATTATGTCACTTGTTTCGTTCCCTCTATTTCACACCGTAATGCGTCGCAAGAAGCGGTAAGTGAACGCGGTCGTTAATGTGAGTCACAGCGCGGGGTTTGCCAGGCATGTCGACCTCACTGTGTTTTCTGATTCGTGCCTTCTCCAGTCCGTAATTGCACTGCAGCCAGGGGACACAACTCCGACTAACCGGCTGTCTATTGTTGTCTACCGGCCGTAGTTGAAAGGAGAGCCCATACACACACATACGCGTGTGCACGCGCACACTACGCAAGCATGCACGATAAGACAACATAATGTTGGCAAGTACCGTTTGGCATTGACCTCGCCCTGAATATCACATGACTGACCCAGAGGTCACAGAGTCACCGACATGGGTGTGGGAGAAGGGCGTGCAGCCTGGGAAGTCAAGAAACTTGTTTGCCCTGTTTACACACACATCTAGGTCACACATTTGGAATGGCTGCATTTAAAAAAAAAAAAAATTGACTCAATCTTGATCTATTCTTCCCCTATCTCTATGCAGAAAACACCATTGCTCTCACCAGGACGGCTCAGTTTAGATTCCATCTCCGAGGCCTCCCACCTCAAGAAATTGTTTGACCTGTTTATTAATTGCACAGGATTTACAGCCATTTGTTTGAGGTTTTGAACAAGTCTGAGTCCGAAAAACTCAGCACAGTGCACATGCTCTGTAGCACCGGCGAGGATCCTGATATACTTTGAGTAGATTTTTAACTTCAAATTTTGCCAGGGCAGCGCCGTTAGGCTACTCTTTTCGATTTCCAACTGCCAAGTGAATTTTTTACGTGCGCAACAACGTACACGGGCGTCCGATCTCACTACCCAGCGACTAGGGTGAATAACGAGAAGTCCAAGTCTACGTGAGAAAATCCCAGCTCTTATCGGGGATTGAACCCAGAACCTCTAGCACTAGAGGCGGACACATTACATCGAGACCACGAAGTTCCCTTACAAAATGCAAGCGTCGGCTTAATCTACCTCTCACCGTTCACATCGTCGTCTGACATGAATATAAATGATCAGACATCAGTTAGGACTGAATCTAAATGGAGAAGAATCGTCAAAAAAAAACCTTCTCTCTCTCTCTCTCTCTCTCTCTCTCTCTCTCTCTCTCTCTCTCTCTCTCTCTCTCTCTCTATTTCTCTCTCCCTCTCTCTCTCTCTCTCTCTAT
Organism: Candidula unifasciata; assembly: GCA_905116865.2. Classification (NCBI taxonomy): domain Eukaryota; kingdom Metazoa; phylum Mollusca; class Gastropoda; order Stylommatophora; family Geomitridae; genus Candidula; species Candidula unifasciata. Next base: position 80,574 of record CAJHNH020000704.1, on the reverse strand, counting down.
TTCTCTCTCTCTCTCTCTCTCTCTCTCTCTCTCGTCGACTCTGTGGCTAAGTCGATGCGAACGCTTCGTAATGCCGGGGTGCCGGGTTTGATCGCAGCTGCAGGCCATGCGACTTGCTTTGGTTTCAACAGTGGTATCAGGGGGCCGGCCGTTTAGGGCAATGGCAAACTACTGGAGGTAAATTTGCCTAGAGAAACCACACAACAGCCAGGGGCTGCTAGGGTTGGTTCTGCGACGTTCTGTAAAGGATACGCAACTACTAACCTTTCTCTTTCTCTCTCTCTCTCTCTCTCTCTCTCTCTCTCTCTCTCTCTCTCTCTCTCTCTCTCTCTCTCTCTCTCTCTCTCTCTGCCGGACTACCAGACAAAAAATTGCAGCAACACTAGCAGTGCAAGTAGTGGTGGTGGCAGTATCAATGGGAAACATAAATTAAAACAAATATACTCGAATACAGCAATATGATAATCACAACAACCGCCTGGGTGAATGCTGAGGATAAACTGCGTGGAAACCTCTTAAGGGAAAGAAAAGGTTGAGAGAGAGGGAGGGGGAGAGAGAGAATAGGTGCGCGAGCAAAAAAAACACAACCCACAAATTTAGGGCAGTGGGGCATTTTGAAAAGTCACGAGACAAATCACGGTTTGTGTGTGTGTGTTGTTTGTGTGTGTGTAAGAGTTATGTGAGAGGAGACAGGGAGGATACGACAGACAGAAACACACACACTGAGCGCGTGAGAGAGAGATAGTGAGAGAGAGAGAGGGAGAGAGAGAGTGAGGAAAAGAGAGAGCACGCAGCGTGAGAAATTCGTTACAAGTTGCTGCCGTACGTTTCTCTAACATTCAAGTTCACGTAAAACGATGAGGTCAGCTTGATTCGTGAATGAAATTTCACTGCGTGAGAGTAAAAACGTGGACTTGTGGCCAAGCAGTTAGGAAGCAACTACACAACTAAGGAGACTCGGGTTCTGATCCCTAAAATGCAAATAAGTCGGAATTAAAATAATATAGCTTGAGACGGTTCTACAAGTTTAATCTTCACGCTGCTCCTGTTGTGTTGCTTTCCCTCATATAGGGCTCTTAGGCTAGATCTCTATTTCTTTCTATCCTGCGCAATCTCTTTGATATCTTGGATAGAATCTTTGGCCTCTCTCAACAGCATTCTTCTTTGGGTTTCTTTTTGAACGTCATCGTTTCCTCAATCAATGTGTTCCTATTGCAGTGCCTGTTTGGTGATTCTCCGCCTGTATCTTCTCATGGCGTGCCAATTTACTGTTGACTTCTTTGTCCTATAAGCAGAACCAGATTTAGACTGGATGAGGCCCTAAGTGCATAAAGTCCTGAGGCCCCTACTGTTCCAAAATACACCATGTAATCCAGAAAACTTTAAAATATACACTCCTTTTAAATATATGGCTGGTGGAAATATCATCATCATCATCATGTAGCAGGTCCTTTGCAGAACGTTGTTCTCATCACAATCTGCCTGAAAGAAACTCGTTCTTTCACCAGTTCTCCTGCCTCATGTACTTTCATACTCAAGAAGTCACTTATATCCTGTGCCCATCTTCGTGTCGGTCGGCCCCTGCCCCTCCTACCTTGTACCATGCCCTCTGCTACAATTTTTTTCCAGTCTGTCGTGGCGCTTGATATGACCAAAGTATTTCAGCTTCCGAGACAGGATGCTGTTTATTAGCCAATCTTCCTTAATGTTCAGATCTTTCAAGATGTCAGTATTTCTTCTCTTCTTTGTCCAAGATATTCTGAGAATCTTTCTATAGCATTTCAGCTCAAAAGCCCCTACTCTCTTTCTTAAGGATTGAGAGATAGTCCACGACTCACATCTGTATGTAGCCACAGGGAAGATGCATGCTCTTAAAATTCTAATTTTGATCTCCTTGCTGGTGCTTAACCATAGACTTTTAAGGCTGTTCAATCTTTGCATTGCCATGGCCATCCTCCTTTTAATTTCTGTCAAACAGTCTCCATTGCTGTTGATTATAGAGCCTAGATATTCAGTTTGTGACATTTTTAATTTCTTCACCATTTATTGTTATTTTTGGGTGACAGCCAGTTTTATCTGTGGACATTATTTTCATTTTCTTTAAATTCAAGAACAGATTTTGATCTTCCCTGTGCTTTTGGACAGACAATATTAAATTTTATATTCCCTTTATGGTGTTCAAAAATATACTGATAGAAATATATTGTCGTTTAATTCTTAGTAAAAGAAAACTTCTTCTTCCCATTCACCAGTCCGACGGAAAGTTCTAGTTGTTCGTTCACTTCTAGACTCTAGTCCTGTTTTAGAAACTGAGTGTTGTGTGCACATCCGTTTTACAGGTCAACTTATTTGCAAGCAGACTGTAGGTTCTTTGCCTATCAGGCAGATATACTCCGAATTCGAAGGAAGCTCCGATTTAGTCAACTCTTACGACATGCTTTTGGACAGGCAGTGGGTCTATTCTTGTTTTCCCCCAGAATGGGGCCCCGGAACCCACAGGGAAAAGTAAAATAAATAATAAAAAAAGTGTCAGCAAAATCACAGAAATTATTTTAAATAATCCTCTTAAAAGCTCTACTGAAAAAAAACTGAATTTGTAGAAAAAAAAACGAATTTGTTGAGGCCCCTGCATATAGTGAAGTCCTAAGTGCCAGCTCAGGTAGCTTATGCCTATATTCAGTCCTGTTTACAACTGCTGATTCCAGAAGGTGTCCAGACATTTTTCCACATTTCTTTAATTCATGGCAAGGGAAAGGAACAAATAATGCAATAAATTATCAGTACTAAAAGAAAGATAAGGTAAGAAACAGAAAGAAAAGCATATCTACTTTACACATTATTATATACTTTAACTGGTGCCTGCGCAAAACATGGGGAATTAAATGGTATGAAAGAATCACTAATGCTGAGCGTTGGGAGAGAACTATATAGGTTCCAGTGGACCAAGAGGTGAAGAAAAGATGCTGGCGTTGAATAGGACACACGCTGAGAAAACCTGACAACATCATAACTATAATGGCTTGCACTAGAACCCAAGAGGGGCAAAGAAATAAAGGAAGACCCAAAAAAAGCTCAGGGAGATAGGATCTAGAAAATTAAGTTAAAAAGATTTGAGAGGACATGAGGAGAGATGGGTACAATAGTGAAGGATAGAATGACTTGGCATGAGTAAGTTGAGGGCCTATGCTCCACTGGGAGATAGAAGACAGAGGAAGAAGACTGTATACACTGTATTTTTTTTAAAAACTGAATTTATAGGATGTTAAAACTGTTTAGAAAGATCTCAGAATTTTAATTTTTTTGTTTTAACAATTACTAAAAATGGATACTTAGTATCTGGTAAATAATTGATATCAGTTAACAAATAAAGTAAGATTTACAATAATGATGCATTTTTTTCACTGACTCTTGTTTTCTCTCCCTCCATTAATTAATTCATCCATCCATACATCTGTTATCTCTCTCTCTCTCTCTCTCTAGTGAAATAAAAAATGAGGGAGATTAAAATTTTATTTTCACTCATAAAGATGAGTGAAAAAAAAGACACCAAATACCAAAATGTGTTTTGGATCTAGAAAAGGCATTTGATAAGGTTCCCTGGAGCAAGCTTTGGGACTGCTTTGCAAGGAAAAACATTTCAAAAATAAATCCTGATCAGCGCAATATATTTTCTACAAGAGCTGCAGAAATTATGCCAGACTAAACTAAGAAGAATTTAAGACCATCGGCAGTGTTTCTCACCTTACCGCTTCATTCTTATGATAGTAAGTAAGTAATGTAAAGGACCCTCTTCAACGCCTTCAGGTATAGAGGGCTAGACCTATATTTTTTAGACCAAACGGCACTTGGTGGGTGATATGGTCAGCTTCACGCCGGCCGCCTTTCCTTCCCAGGACTGTTCTTGGTACCCACTCAAGGCTGTATCAACCTGGAATTCAAGGTCATTTTTGAAACAAGTCAGGCCCCTGATAGGACCCGAACCCATGACCTTCCGATGCGCAGGCGAGCGTCTAGCCGCTAGACCACGGCGGCTCTCTTTCTTATGACAGATGATGGACAAATCAAGAAACGTATGTTAGGTTTCTTGGTATTGAAAGAGTTAAATATAAACAGAATGGGTCCAAAATAATACAACACCATGTAGTTAGAAATGGACGAATTGTAAGAAACTTGATCTGACCTGACAAAGCACGGCACAGCCTGATGATGATTGTTTTGTGTTTAAAATTCGTTACTGTTAAGTAACCACTGTGACACATTATTAATTTAGCAGTAATAGCACTAACTTATTAATTATTATTACTGAGGTCAACTACAGTATACTAGTTACTACTTACACAATAAAAATCGGGTACAGCAAATTGTTGGCCGTTATGGTTGTGTTCAGTGAGTTCCATGCTCTCAGGGTCTGGTGATGATAGCCGCTCTGAAGGATCGCATGGCTCGCCATAATATTTTCTTCCAGTGGAAGAGAGGTTAGGACAAACTTACTGTAGATTTTTTCAACAGAAAAGATAAACAGAAGGAACAACTAGAAACCGGTGGATGTCTCCCTCTTGTTTAGCTTCTGCAACATTTATCAATATGTTCCCTTTATGACCTTTGAACTCTCAGCTAGCCAATGAAATTAGAGCTCGTGGATGTCGCGTTAGTCTTTTACCTGCAGGCATGGGAGACCATGTATACCTTTATAAGTAACGTCCTTTTTAGAAAAAAGGACTAAGCTTGGAATTTTTGTTTGATTTTATACGATACGATACGAGGATGAAATTTTTCGTTTTTTGAAGCCCCACTTTGGCTCTTGCCAGGGGCCGCAATATATTGAGACCATAAATATGGCTAACTGGCTGAACGCGGTTTCTGGGACCTCTCCACGGTGATCTTCATCCACATGGTGGCACTTTGTGTCATCGGGCGTTAATCGCTTGTGTGATGTCCTGGTGGGGTAGAAAGTCAGCCAGTCAGTCTGAGACCATGTAATAGCACTGATCTTACCGTCCTTTTTCAGGATGAAATTTTTTGTTATTTGAAGCCCTACTCTGGCTCATGCCAGGGGCTGCAATATAGCCCGGCCATAAATATGGCTAAACGAGGTTTCTGGGACCTCTCCACGGTGATTCTCATCCATATGGTGGCACATTGTGTCATCGTGTGTTTGTCGCTTTTGTGATGTCCTGGTGGGGTAGAAAGTCAGTCAGTCGGAGACCACGTGTAAATTCCTTTTCTATATAAAAATGTACGTACTGGATATTTTTTTTCATTATTTAATATCCATAAACCATGAGTTGTAAACCCGTCGGCTCTGTACTATGGATATCGCAAGCCTTTAGCCTTGATTTCATGATAGATACCGTAAATCTGGGAGAAATGTGGCTTTTCTGCCTGTCCCTGCGAACCTGGACCACAAGGAATTCGTCACCCGGTAGGTAGGTAGGTAGGTAGGTAAGTTATACCCCATCAAGACATCATACAAGCGGTAAACACCCAGTGACACAAGGTGCCACCAGGCGGATGAGGATCACCCGTGGAAAGGTCCCGGAAATCCCGTTTAACCGTTAGGCCATATTTAGGGCCTAGTTATATTTAGGGCCCCCGGCAAAAGTCAGGGTGGGGCATCTAAAAAAAAAAGAAAAAAATTAGGCCATCCTCCGAATAATGGTCTCAAATTATCGAGGCCAAAAATATACCTGAGATACTCTCGGCGGTGGCTGTTGTCACTGGAAGTACGCAATTTAAGTCGCCGGAAGTTCGCAATTTACATGTGACTGAGGCCCTGTTAGGGTATATTTTCTGCCTCGATAATTTGGGACCGTTTTTCGGAGGATAGCTAAAAATTGCATCCCACATGCGAACTACAGTGGACTGGTTGGTAGTCACCCGGTCGCCGCGCAGAGGGTTTTAACCAACTGTGCTAGCGAGTCGGACTAAGTACTGGGTATATGGTGTAAATGGATATATATAAGTTCGGCGCCGGAGGGAAGAGAAAAAGGGGGGGGGGCGCAGGAGATTTTCCGCACCAAGTATCATCTGACATTGCTACGTTACTGTATAGTGTAGACGTCACTGTATAGTGTAGACGTCACTGTATAGTGTAGACGTCACTGTATAGTGTAGACGTCACTGTATAGTGTAGACGTCACTGTATAGTGTAGACGTCACTGTATAGTGTAGACGTCACTGTATAGTGTAGACGTCACTGTATAGTGTAGCACCTCTGAGAGCTTTTTACCAGAAAAACAAAAAAGGTTATTTAGTTAATTGATCTATTATCATCCTCGCACATTGGTCAAGGCCATATGCGCTCCTATTCCATCTTAAGTATAGCTCCCAGCGTGTGGCGACCGATAGCAACAGTTCTGTGTTGGGTTACTTTTACTATCTGTGTTCATGTCTGGCAACATCTGTTTTAATATAAAGTTCTTGTTTTCTATTCTTCTTTGAAAACAGCCTAACGGTGATAGAAAATCCGTTTTTATGTGGATTATATGGCAGAGGTCAGCCTCTATGGCTTAGGTGTTGCGAACGCGTTTCGTAATGATGGGGTTCCGGGTCGATTCCCTCCTACTGACGATTGTGCAGCAGAACGTCTTGAGCTGGTTTGAACAATGGTACCGAGAGCTGACTGTGCAGTAAGCAATGGCAAACTACTAAGTATTCTGTGGGGCTGCGTGGTCTTGAGGCATGGTGTCCGCCTTGAGTGCTAGAGGCCCCAAGTTCAATCCCTGGTAAGGGCTGGGATTTGTTCACGGGGACTTGGACTTTTAGTAATTCCCCATGGTCTCTGGGTAGTGAGATCAGACGCCCGTGTGCATCGTTGCGCATGTTTAAAAAATCCTTGTCAGTTGTAAATCGAAAAGAATAGCCTAACGGTGCTCCCCGGACAAAATTTGAAGTCAAAAATCTACCCTAAGTATTTCAGGATCCTCGCCGGTGCTACAGAGCATGTGCACTGTGCTGAGCTTCTTCGGACTCAGACTTGAGTTAGAAGAAGAACGGAGCACTTATGGGTTACTACCCGTGTGCCATGATGTTGATCCGGTGTTCAAACTTCTTTCTAGTCAAGATTTCCGATTCATTGTCGTCCTGTATCATCTGCTCGTCCCGGCAACTTGAAAGCATTGAGAACTTCAACAGGATCTATTGCTCTTTCTGTAGCTACCTTGATTCTATCAGCAAGCCAGTCCCCTCGCTCATTCCCTCTCACCCCAGAGTCTCTTGGCACAAACACTCAACTGATGCCTATCAGATGAGATTACCTCGAAGGCTCCAGTCATCTTCTTCGAACCCATGCAGTCTAAAATAGATACGAGGACATTTTATGAGAATTAAAGAGACGGCGATAATTTCTTTCACGTAAACAATTGAATGAGTGTTGATTGGTTAATATAAATATGGGGTGGCGCCCGGAATTGTTTTTTTTTTTTATCTGTGGCGATAGCACTTTTTTAAACGCATCATTTTGTAAGCGCTTCTATAAAGGGCACTGTTGTGAGTACCGACACCTTTTTTAGAAACTGTTTGGTGTGTGTCGGCTTTGTTTTTCTAGAAAACAAGCATGGATTGCACATTATAAACAAAACGTCCAATGGTGCAGAAAAAAACCTTCGATCGCTGACTTTTTTAAACGAACTTCTTTAACATAGCCTCTCACGGAAAAATAAAATCCAACATAACAGTTTACGAAGCTTGCGTCTCTATATTTCCTTTACAGAAGTGAAACCTGGATTTCCTGTTCTTCTCAAAAACAAAATCAAAACCAAAAAATATGAGACTCATTCTTGGTATATCATGGCGAGAATTTATCCCCAACGAATGTATACTTAAAAAGAGCAGGAATGCCAACAATATACTTTTTACTGAAACAAAGATGCCGGCGTTGGTTGGGACACTTCTCTCGCTTAAAAGCGGTCGCATTCTATAGGATCTAGTGTATAGTGAACTGATAAGACTTGATAAGGAATAAGACTTGCAAGAAGGCCAGAACTACGCTATAAGGACATATGCAAAGGTAATCTGAAAGATATGAATATTGACACAGACTCTTGGGATAAACCATCTGCAGGCCGATTCCTTCACAGGCAGAGAGTGAAAGATGGACTGTCGCAGTTTGAAAAAGGCCAAATGCAGTAAGCTATAGAGAGGAGACATCTGAGACAGAAAGGGGGGGGGGGGGACAGCCTAACGACGATAGAGAATCCGTTTTTATGTGGCAGATGTCAGCCGCTGTGGCTTAGGTGTTGCGAAAGCGCTTCGTAATGCCGGGGTGCCGGGTCGATTCCCTCATGCGTGTGAATTTGCAACAGAACCTCTTGAGTTGGTTTCAACAATGGTACCGAGCGCTGACTGTGCGGTAAGTAATGGCAAACTACTAAACGTAAAATGTGCCTAGAAAAACCACAACAGCCAAAAAATGCTGGGGTTGGTTCTGCTTCGCCGTGTAAAGGATACGTAACTAACTTTTTACTGTGGCTGAGACAGCCACTCCCACATTGGACCCTACATTCACAGCAGACGCAGTTGCTAAAACCAGCGGTACCACTCCGTTGTCTTCAGGTTGCCTACTATCTAGGTAAAAAGACTATTAGGCTCTTATTTCATTGGCTGGCAAAGAGTTCAAAAGCCGTGAAGGGTCGTGAATGTTGCAGAAGCCAAACAAGAGGAAAACACCCACCGGTTTCTAACTGTTGCTTCTGTTTATCATTTCTGCTGAAACTTTTCCCCATCTTCTCTTCCATTCGAAGATAAGTATTAGAAAATATTATGGCGACCCATGCGATCCTTCACAGCGGCTATCATCACCAGACCCTGAGAGCATGGAACTCGCTGAACACAACCATAACGGCCAACAGTTTGCTCTACCCGGTTTTTATCGTGTAAGTAGTCCACTGTAGTTACCCCCACCTAACAATAAACATTAACATATGTTTTCTTTTTATGTTACTGCTAAATTATTACTGTCACTGTAATTACTCAACAGTAATGTGTTTATAACATGAGACGATCGTGGCTCGCTTTCAAATCCAGCTGCGACTCGCTGCAGGCACGGTCGGTGTTCGAAACCGGGCTGTTCCCGGGGTTCACCCAACCTCTAGGAAATGGGTACCAGAGTGACACTCTGGCGTAAAAGAAGGAAATCGCTGTAGCTACAGACGGCAGACACAGGCGAACGGTTTTTTATCAGCTGTCTGTACTGGTGGCAGAGCACTTATGGTTTATAACCTGTGCAATGACGCTGGTTCATATCCCCCGACTACCGTTTACTACAATCATCATCATGGTGTGTCGTGCTAAGTCAGATTATATTTCAATTTATGTCTGCGCCCCCCCCCCCCCCCCCCCCCCATGCTCGCAACGGAACCCACACAGGAAACACCAAACAATTTTTTTTTTTTTTTGTACTCCACAAGTGGTGCATGTTATGTCCCCTTGCTATTTTATTTATGTATTTATTTTATTTTGACAGATGTTATAACATTTTTCACCTTAACCAGTTTCTATTTTCTATGCAATCTGTCCTCCACATTTACCGAGGTGTGTTTAGCATGACCAAATTGCTGTATTTGAGTATGTGTGCATTATTTTATGTTTGATCTTGATGTCGGCATCTGAGGCTTAGGTGTTGCAAACGCGCTTCGTAATGCCGGGGTGCCGGCTTCGATCCCAACTGCGGGCCTAGCACCTTGCGTTGGTTTCCACAGTGGTATCGAGAAGCCGACAGTCTAGAAAGCAGTGGCAAACTACTAGACGTAAATTTGCCTAGAAATACCACACAAGCCAAAAAATTGCTAGGGTTGGTTCTGCAACGTCCTGTAAAGGATACGCAACTAACTTAACTTCCCCTTGGTACTTTGTACTCCCACCACCACCAACACTGCTGGTACTGCTACTGTTTTTTGCAGTTTCTTTTTAGATGTAACGGTAGACAGACAGAGACATACTCACAGACAGACAGACAAACCCGCACGTACACAAGTACACACACACGCAGACGCGCGCGCAAACACAGAGAGGGAGAGAGAGGGAGAGGAGAGAAGGGAATGAGAAGGGAATGGGGTGGACGCTTTTTCCTGACGATGCATCTCTATTTAGACTCACATTTTAATTAGATCTGATCATTTAGATTCATTGGTTACGATTCATTGGTTATCTGGAGCGGCTGGCCGAGCGATTACAACGTCGGGTTCTCACGCTGGAGACCCGGGTTCGACCCGTGTAAGGTGATGGAGTGTATCTGTCCGGGAACCAAATTGAATATCCTAACCTGTACAGTCCGTGGCGACAACACTAGCCATGAGCCCCAAAATCTTCAGGCTCACGACCCCCTGTCTACACCGCCTTACAAAGTGGTACATACAAACAGTAGTGGCAGTAGGTTACTTGTACGAAGAGGTGGCGGTAACGATAAGAGGGAGATTAAAAACAGCAGCGTGAATTTTGTATACTTAGTGACGGTCTTTTCCACGAGGCAGACCAAGAAAACGATGGAGAGATAATGTCCAGAGAGACCTGCAAACACTTGATGTCACCAACTGGAAAGAGAAGGCCGACCAGAGAGATGAGTGGAGGCGGGTGATATGTGCAGCAATGAACCCCATGGGCTCGGAATGCTGAAGAAGAAGAGGAAGCGACAGATCCTTTATGTAACTATGTGGACCCCAGAACTAATACATCGATTGGAATAAAAATCCTGCCTCGGCCTGATAAGCAAATGTCATTACCAATTATTGGAAGAAGAAAAAAGCGGGTGGGTGGGGATAGAACTTGGAGAAGCTGGGAATCGAACTCGCGCCGTCCTGGTCAAACTAGGTAGCAGGGAAAAGAATAGATCGAGACTGAAGCAAAGCAAATTACTCTAAAAAAAATGCACTGTTTAAATTAGTGACCCAGAAATCCCAGTTTAAGAGAGAAAGAAAGAGAGAGAGAGAGAGAGAGAGAGAGAGAGAGAGAGAGAGAGAGAGAGAGAGAGAGAGAGAGACGCACACATGCACGCGCGATACACACACACGCGAATATACACAACAAATCATCAAAAAGCAGGGCGAGCAAGTCCCGTGACTTCCTAGGTTCCACACCCTCCTCCCCACACCCATCTCTGTGACCTCTAGGTCAGTCATGTGATTTTCATGCCGAGGTCAATGCCAAGAAGTGCTTTCCTTATCCAGTATAGTTATGGTATATTTTTTTCATGTCATGTACGTATTTATGTAAGTGCGCCTGCGTGCGAGCGTGTATGTGTGAGTGTGTGTAGTTGAGTGCTCCTCCCGCCCGCCCCACCCCCCCCCCCCCAAGCCTAACATATTTTCCAGCTGCCATAAAATGGAAGACTCAGGTGATCTAATCCTAGTTTAAGTGTCAGATAATGT
>CAJHNH020000704.1:21711-64211 GCA_905116865.2 Candidula unifasciata | reverse complement strand
CCAAGTGTCAGTCTGTCTGCCTACTCATTTCCCAACACACCAGCATGACCTAGATAAAATATCGAAATAATTTTAACTACCCAGGACCTCTGAAGTGATGCTTGCCACTCTGCACACAGCATGCCTGTCTTCACCTTTTTCAACATGCTATGTGAGTCAGTTACAATCACAACATGTGTGTACAGCTGATTTTTAAGCCAGTGGAAGGCAGCAGTGACTGCCTCCACCACCATTCTCAAACTAGACGTTGTGATATCATGTGCCAGGCTTTGTTGCACTAAGTGAAGTCCATTCGCTTTTACTATGAACCTCGATGCTCTTTATCTGCCCCTCAACACAGAGCATATGTACAGATACTCACAACATCATAAACAGAAGAAATGTTTATGTTGTTTGTAGTTACCAGACATCAAGAAGGATTGTAGTTACCAGACATCGAGAAGGATTGTAGTTACCAGACATCTAGAAGGGTTGTAGTTACCAGACATCGAGAAGGATTGTAGTTACCAGACATCTAGAAGGGATTTTGTTACCAGACATCTAGAAGGAATGTAGCTATCAGACATCTGTTACCAGACATCTAGATGGGATGTAGTTACCAGACATCTAGAAGGAATGTAGTTACCAGACATCTAGAAGGAATGTAGTTACCAGACATCTGTTACCAGACATCTAGAAGGAATGTAGTTACCAGACATCTGTTACCAGACATCTAGAAGGAATGTAGCTACCATACATCTGTTACCAGACATCTAGAAGGAATGTAGTTACCAGACATCTAGATGGGATGTAGCTACCAGACATCTAGATGGGATGTAGTTACCAGACATCTAAAAGGAATGTAGTTACCAGACATCTAGAAGGAATGTAGCAACCAGACATCTAGAAGGAATGTAGCTACCAGACATCTAGAAGGAATGTAGTTACCAGACATCTAGAAGGAATGTAGTTACCAGACATCTAGAAGGAATGTAGCTACCAGACATCTAGATGGGATGTAGTTACCAGACATCTAGAAGGAATGTAGTTACCAGACATCTAGATGGGATGTAATTGCCAGACATCTAGATGGGATGTAGTTACCAGACATCTAGAAGGAATGTAGTTACCAGACATCTAGAAGGAGTGTAGTTACCAGATATCTAGAAGGAATGTAGCTACCAGACATCTCGATGGGATGTAGCTACCAGACATCTAGATGGGATGTAGTTACCAGACATCTAGAAGGAATGTAGCTACCAGACGTCTGTTACCAGACATCTAGAAGGAATGTAGTTACCAGACATCTAGAAGGAATGTAGCTACCAGACATCTAGAAGAAATGTAGCTACCAGACATCTAGAAGGAATGTAGTTACCAGACATCTAGAAGGAATGTAGCTACCAGACATCCAGAAGGAATGTAGCTACCAGACATCTAGAAGGAATGTAGTTACCAGACATCTGTTACCAGACATCTAGAAGGAATGTAGTTACCAGACATCTAGATGGGATGTAGCTACCAGACATCTAGATGGGATGTAGTTACCAGACATCTAAAAGGAATGTAGTTACCAGACATCTAGAAGGAATGTAGCTACCAGACATCTAGAAGGAATGTAGTTACCAGACATCTAGAAGGAATGTAGTTACCAGACATCTAGAAGGAATGTAGCTACCAGACATCTAGATGGGATGTAGTTACCAGACATCTAGAAGGAATGTAGTTACCAGACATCTAGATGGGATGTAATTGCCAGACATCTAGATGGGATGTAGTTACCAGACATCTAGAATGAATGTAGTTACCAGACATCTAGAAGGAGTGTAGTTACCAGACATCTAGAAGGAATGTAGCTACCAGACATCTTGATGGGATGTAGCTACCAGACATCTAGATGGGATGTAGTTACAAGACATCTAGAAGGAATGTTGTTACCAGACATCTAGAAGGAATGTAGTTACCAGACATCTAGAAGGAATGTAGTTACCAGACATCTATAAGAAGTATAGTTAGGACTAGAATTGGGGTTAGTCTGTTCATTTCAAACAGTAACACTCCTATAATATTAGGCTTTCCTGGGTGCTACTGTATTTTCTTTGTTTGGCGTGAATTAAATCGAAAGCATTGCATTTATATGCCCAAGATGTTTCCATTATTCTTCTAGCAAAGTCAGCCAATTAGTGAAAAATTTTCTGTAGATTTCACATCATTTTTCACTAATTGGCTGATTTCACTAGAGGAATGATGAGAACACCTTGGACATATAAAAGTTTAACGAAAACTTCTTAAAAGAAATTAACTCTGAAAGAAAACGAGCTACCCAAATCAGAAGGTGGCAGTCTGCATTATTTGGTGATGTCATGAAAGGGAAACTGGCATATGTTGAACAACAAGAAAGTTCATAGGAAAAAGTGACCAAAAGAGAATGTCTTAGACAGTTAGCATCATGGCAGGGAGAAACCTCTGCAACTGAAACTATTGGCAGTACAAGTGAAAGAAGGCTGTCAAAAAAAAATAAAAAAATTATGACTTATGACACAGGACATCAAATTTGAGTTTCTAAAAAAAAAAAACGCTAGTTGCATGTACCTTACAGGTTGTTGAAAATCAACTCCAGCATATGTTGGCTATTGGTGGTTTGACTAGCAACTTTACATTCAGGAGCCCAGGAGCCACTGGCCCTGAAATGTCAGGTCTCCATACCCATTGTCCATTTTAATGCAAATTGGTTTGCTGCTCATCACCTAAAGTTAAATCAAAGCTTCATAAATCAAAGCTTACCTTCATAAGCTATAAACCACAGATGCCAACTACAAGATGAAGGAGAATTGAATTTTCTTGACATTTGAACACGGTCAAATAGCTAATTAGATGTTACAGAAAGTAGTAGGAATGGGTTCTACTTTGATTCTTTTTGAAATTCAAAGATCTGTGATAATATTGACATTTCAGGATAAGAGAGGGTCCGCTGCTGATGCCCCAGATACACCTGTGATTCTGGCCATACAGAAGTTACGCAACTTGTTCCCATCGTTGCTGATTGTCTGCGATCTCTGTCTGTGTTCATATACTTCACATGGTCACTGTGGTATGATTTACTTTTTAACTACATTACTTTACACTCAGTATTTATTCTAAGTTGTCTGAGATGATTCTGGAGGTTACCATCAATGAAAGCTTTTGGATCCTGAGATGCTGAATCACACATGGGGATGCACCAGGACCAGGCTGTCACTGGTCAAGATCTGCCTATACCTCTCCAGGGTCATCATAGGGTGCTTATTAAAATCCTACCCCAAACAGGGCAAATCCACAGGTCACATTACAGAAATATTTCATGGGGTGGATGATAGGCTGCATGCAGTCGTGGGACCTAGGTTGCATGCAGTCATGGGACCTAGACTGCACTCTCTCATGGGACGTAGGTGAGTTGGGGGTTAGGGCCAGTTCTAGGTGTTTTGGGGTCGTTAAAATCATCAGAAAGCCTGGAAACCCAGTCTTACCACTCTCTAAAATGTTGAACTATCCTGTGATGTCACAACCTCGACTTTCTGCTGGAGTTTTGAGCAAGTGAACATGAAGAAGAAGAAAACAGAAGCTTTATGTTTTGCCTGAAACTATAGAGGCAATCTCAGATGACTTTTGGTGTAATGTTAAAGATATCATATATACTGGAAAATATCATCTATGTGTAACTTTACTGTAAATGCATAAGCTGCTGCTAGAGATGCAAGCTCAAACATTTGCCACCAGAATTGTATTTTGCTGATGGAAGTAAGTAGCCAGTTATTTTACCTGACCATAATAACACAAAATTATTGCATAAGGTATTTTGGCATCCCATAGACTCCAGCATATTTTGGGAAATGGCATAAGCAAACCATTGTTAGAAGCAAAAAGTAGCATCAAGGCTAAAATCCATATGTCTTGCATTTTACTTGAAGTGACTGAATCTTATCCTCATGTAAAGACTAGATGCAGAACCCAACCAAACATGAGAAGATCTACAGAAGTTTGATATATGAGTTGGCTGAGGGCTTATGCTTCATGAACGAGATGAAAGACTGAAGAAGTAGAAGAAGAAGAAAATATATCTTCATCAACTTTAATGACCCGTTTAATTAATTTATATCTAATTTCCAATAGCCAAGAAGGTGTATGGTTGAGCACAAAGTAACGGTGCCACAATCTGGCACAAATAATTTTTACAACCTGATTCTTCCACACGACAGTCTAGCATTCGGCTCCTCCCCTTAATTCTAAGCAATAGGAAGAGATCATATATTTTATTTTTTTATATATCATTTTGTTTTTCTGACAGTATGTGAAAAACAACATAATATTTTTTATTTTATTTTAGATTCCCCTTTGATTTGACACTTACATTTTCCCCTAAACTTGTGTACATCCTCTTATTAATTGAACCCTGAAATGACATATTTTGTATTATTTCCTGTGTTTACAATTTTTAATTTTACCCTAGCAATGTTTTTGTTTTCTCTGATGATCAACTAGGTTTCCTGCGACCTGATGGAAGTATAGACAATGAACCTAGCATTGAGAGATTAGGGGAAATTGCTGTCGCATATGCTAAGGCTGGTGAGTCTGTGATAATAATTATTGATGTGTGTGTGTGAGAGTGAGAGAGAGAGAGAGAGAGAGAGAGAGAGAGAAGTGTGGAGGGAAAGAGAGATACATTTACATAGACACATTACCAGAAACAGAGACACATGCAAAAGTCTATAAGATATGGCTTAGTTGAAAGAAACAGCAGAATTCATGCTAGCACACTTGCTGCCAGTCTGGCTGACATCTGCTTGATTACATAATAAATCCACAGTAATCCTCATGTAGCTGCGGTGGTGCAGTGGCTAGACCATTAGCCTGCCAGCCCTAGGACTGTGGGCTGGAATCCACATTGAGTCAGCTTTCTTTTTTCTAAGAATAATCTAAGCTGCCAGGTTGACCCAGCCTCAAATGGGTACCAGGTAATATACTAGGAAGTAAAGGCGGCCAGCGGGATGTTCACCACATCAGCCATCAAGGCATGAAGGTATATAAAATTATGAGCCTAGAATCATATGCCAGTACACCACTGGTGTAAAAAGGGTTCATAATTTTACTTTTGATTACTCTTCATGTGGGATCCGAGGACCCATTTTGGGAAGCTAGGAAGGTGAGGGAAAGAACAGACCCACTGCTTGCAAAGCAAGCATGTCATATAAAAAGTGACTAAATAAGGTGTTTGCTGAAATTGGCTTATTGACTGAGGAACAACGATGGAGCCATAAACAGAGTAGTTATCATCTGCTCAGTCTTTTCAATGTTTGTTCGTATTTCAAGCTTACTGAGTTTAGGTTTTTGTCAATGTGCCTGAGCAGGCTGCAAAAATAGATCCCAGACAGTCATTGCAGATATGTTGGGCAGGTTTGAGGTTTGAACAATGGATCAACATCATGGCACTAGTAACTCATAAGTGCTCAATTCTACTTCTAACTCAAGTCTGAGTCTAAGGTAGCTCAGCGCAGTGCACCTGCTCCATAGCACCGACGAGGATCCTGAAATACTTTGGGTAGATTTTTATCTACAAATTGTGCCCAGGCTGTGACATTAGGCTACTTTTTTCAATTTCCAACTGATAAGGGATTTTTTACATGCGCAACAATACACACTGGCATCCAATCTCACTACCCAGAAACCAGGGGAAATTACTAGAAGTCCACGTAAACAGAAAAAATCCCAGCCTTCACCGGGGCTTGAACCTGGGACCTCTAGCACTCGAGGCGGACACCATACCTCAAGACCATGCAGAACCATGTTGGGCAGAAAAGTGCAAATATTACTGTTACTGTAATACACACAACTTGCCAGCTATCATTTAAAGGGATAACAAAGAAGAAATAAAATCGCACTGTTACTGTAAAACACACAATTTGCCAGCTATCCTTTAAAGGGCTAACAAAGAAGAAATAAAATAGCACTGTTACTGTAATACACACAATTTGCCAGCTATCCTTTAAGGGGATAACAAAGAAGAAATAAAATCACACTGTTACTGTAATACACACAATTTGCCAGCTATCCTTTAAAGGGCTAACGAAGAAGAAATAAAATCGCACTGTTTAGTTTTAAAAGAAGAAACCTTAACAATACAGTAAATGTTTTGTTCAAAATCTGTTCCACTGTAATCTGTTTCTATTTTGACCCCAGGTTGCCAAGTGATCGCCCCTTCTGGCATAATGGACGGTCGCATTGGAGCAATCAAGAAAGCACTCTTTAAACACAACATGGGCAACACTGTTTCTGTGATGAGTTACAGTGCAAAGTTTGCTTCTAGTTTCTATGGTCCATATAGGTTTGTTCGACCAAATTTATCCATGATGTTGGGGGCATAGTATATCACTGCTGTCAAAAGCTTCAAATCTGTTTCAGTTTCTGGGACAACTATCATGTTACTGGGATACATTTAATGTTACAGGGACGATTTTCCTGTTACTGGGATAAGTTTAAATGCGATATGTTTTATGATACCCAGACAATTGTCCTGCTACTGCAATATGTGTAATGTTATAGGGACAGTTTTCCTGTTATTGGTATAAGTTTAATGATACAGTTTCAAGTTTTCCAGTTACTGGCACAAGACTAATGTTACATGCTTACTTTTGCTCTTACTGTGATAAGTTTATTGTCACAGGTTCAGTTATCCCACTTCTGCAATAATTGTAATGTTTCAGGGACAGTTTTCCTGTTACTGGGATAACTTTAAAATTACAGAGACATTTTTCCTGTTACTGAGATATGTGTAATGTTATAGGGACAATTTTCCTGTTACTGAGATATGTGTAATGTATCAGGGACAGTTTTCCTGTTACTGGGATAACTTTAAAATTACAGAGACATTTTTCCTGTTACTGTGATATGTTTCACGATACCAGGACAATTTTCCTGTTACTGGGATATGTGTAATGTTATAGGGACAGTTTTCCTGTTATTACATAAAAACATAACATAACCCTTGACCCATTAGGGTCGTGGAGGTGAATTGATGGAATCACTAGCATATAAAACCCTCCATCTTTCTCTGTCTTATGCTTGATGAATAAGTGTATGATACCTTAGTCCTGTCCATTTCTTGATGTTTTCATTACCGATTTTTCTTTGCCGTCCTCTTCTTCGACTACCCCCCCCCCCCCCCCATGTTCCTTGAAGTTTAGTATTTGCAATCGAATCATGTCTCACCACGTGCCCAAACCAAGCTAGCGTGTAACGTTTTACCACTGCCAAGAGAGACTCCAGTTGTCCCACAAATTTGTACATTTTGTCTCTGACATATTTATTAGTTTTGTGTTCTGAATAACTAATTCAAAAAATGCGTCTTTAGCATTTACATTTGAAAGCCTGAATCCTCCTTTCCATTTCCACAGTGAGAGTCCCTCATACCAGTATAAGAAAATAGACAACACCTGTGATTTATAAATATTACCTTGACTGCGATGCTGATTTTGCTCTTCCACATTGTATTCAGCTGCGACATCGCGGCTGTTGCCATATCAAGTCTTGTCTTGATCTGTTTGGTACTGCTGCCATCATTGCATATGTGGGAGCCAAGATATTTAAAGGTTTCAACTTTTAGTTTTTTCCTTTTATCTGTATGTTGGTGGGTACTTGGTTATTGCAACTATTTACCAGAATCTTGCTTTTCTCTGCATTAATTTCCATGCCATATTTACCACAGACTGTTTCTAATTTTGTAGTAGGTTCCTGTTATTGGGATAAGTTTAATGTTACAGGTTCACCCTTCCTGTTACTGGGACAAGCTTAATGTTTCAGGTTTAGTTTTTCTATTACTGGGATAACCCTCATGAATCGGAGACAACTTTCACGATATCACACCATCATTTAGTATTCAAGGACTTTTTGTTTCTTATTCACCCCCAGTATTGTTGTTGAACTTGTGATTTTTACATTGTTTTTAATGCTCTGTGCTTGTTAAAATCATCCTCAGCATTCTTTATTTCATCACCATCATCTTCAATTATCATTATCATTAGTCAGCAGTTCTTTACAGAACATTGCTTCTGTCACAGCATGCTTAAAATCTCTCACTCTCTAGCCCTAAATGCCTTCATAGCCAATGCATCTTCCCTGTCCTCTATCCACATTTAGCGGAGGTGGGCATCTGCCTCTACTTCCAGAAACTCTACTACGTCTTAAGTACATTCATTTAATCCTCATAATCT
The DNA here is from genome assembly GCA_905116865.2 of Candidula unifasciata. Classification (NCBI taxonomy): domain Eukaryota; kingdom Metazoa; phylum Mollusca; class Gastropoda; order Stylommatophora; family Geomitridae; genus Candidula; species Candidula unifasciata. The sequence goes on along the minus strand of CAJHNH020000704.1, from coordinate 55,989 downwards.
CAGTACCATTTGTTTAACCCATCATTTCCAGTAAGTAAAGAAGTACAGTAAAGAACCCGTTTTCATGCCTTCATGCATATTTGGCCTATAGGGCTAGACCTATATTTTGTAGACCAATCGGCACTCAGTGGGAGAAGTGGTCAGCATCATGCCGGCCGCCTTTACTTCCCAGGACTGTACCTGGGATCCACTGAAGGTGCAGTTATTGCAGCCTAGCCGTTAATCATGGCATATTGTGCAAACCATCCTTTTAGCACTTTGGGGACATTTTTTTCAGGGGTCTGGACAGCATTAGTTTTGAGCATATTTTTTTTTTTACTTCAGCATGACAAAGCTAAAACCTTCCTGAAGAAAAAGAATTGGCTGTATCAGGACATATTATATATCAAATTAAATAAAAAAGAGTGCCGAATAAATCTAAACTTTTTAAGCAGCAGTAGTGCAACAAAATATTATCAAAATCACACAACATTCAAGAATGTTAGACACATGAAGATTATTCACTCAAGCAATGTTGTGCTTACCTTACTGTTTACTTACTTGTTCACCAACACTACCATCCATTTGTAAGAATTCATATGCCTTCTCTGTTTAATTATGTATCAGTACTCTTTACTTAAAACAATTAATTTAAATACTTTGGATGTTATGACCTTTTTTGCATGACAAGTCAGATTTCACAACAACCAAAATCTGGAAAACAGCTGATCGAAACAGAGATGGTCCGATTCAGATATTTCATTCAATCTTCATCCTAACCTAAATTACTGGCAGTAGGTTTGGCACCTGCATTATCAGTCATAATATCAAGATTATTGTCACTATCAGACTGAGATTTATTAAAGACAAGTAGTATGAACAGTTCTACACCTTTTCCCTTATCATTTGGTGTGGGGAAAAAATCACAAAAAATTGTATCACATCTACTTAATTTAAAACAAATCAGAAAGTGAGGCAAATACCATGCCGAACTTCAAAAATGAAAGGACTTTGTTTAGCTAATTCTGGTTTTTCAAAACATGTTCAATTCCCAGCAAACGAAACAAAATTAGAGTGTCTCTATGAAGCGCCACTATAGTTGCGAATAGTCTGAACAGAATAGATTCAAAAGCCAATTAAGTGGCGACCAGTCTGTAAAGAGTTGAGGGTGAGCATGAAAGAAGAAAAAAAACTGGCATCTATTTGTTATTAGTATGTTATCTGTCTACAGAGAAGCAACAAAAAGTGATACAGTTTTTGGTGACAGAAAGTGTTACCAGCTGCCACCAGGGTCAATTGGCTTGGCAGAGAGAGCAGCTGTAAGTACAGAAACATTGTCTTTTATCTTCTTCTACCCTTTTAGCTCTGTTGGCTTTCAATTATGAGCCATGGTAGTTCACAAGCATAGATAGTGGTATTTATGTTACATTGCACCATAACTTTGTGATGTTCAGGCTGACCAGTATTAATCTATGGAAGTGAATCATGGAAAATAAACTGCTTAATGAAAAATTTTGTGGAAGCTGTCGAGATGTGGCATTTACTTATTTAGTCTCTCTTTTTCTACCCTGGGATGTAAAAGAACATTAGGATCTTGTTTGTTCTTTTCTCTGTATTCTTTCCTGAGGTATAATGTACATTATGCCATCGTGTTGATCAATCTCTTGTTCTGAGTGTAACATTTCCGTAGCCTGATAAGGTGTTCCTTTTTTTTTCTTTTGAGCTGTGAGAATACTGTTTGCAGCATTCAGCTGTAAAAATCTAGCGGAGGAATATGAACTGAATCTGACAGAGAGGATAGGAACAGAATCTGACAGAGGAGATGTGAGCAGAATCTCAAAGAGCAATACAAACAGAATCTGACAAGGATAGAAGTTGTATCTAAAACAAGCAAGATCAAAATGATATATGGCACATGAAAATTAGGAGCAAAATCTAACAGACGGAGGATAGAAGTGAAATATAAAATAGAAGTGGAATATGTTGAGCATGTTCAAGATAAAAGATCGAGAGGGCAACTTGAAAAAAATAATTGATTAGGAAAATGCCATTTTTTGGATAATGCATGAAAGAGCTTTACATTAAGAACCAGAGTTAGAAATGAAAAAGTTGTAGATATCTGTTTTTAAATTACTGGCTCTTTTTTAAATTGCTCCCTCTTTTTTGTGGATTCTCACAAAAGTCTATCATAATAGGCAGTTAGGATATACATTTTTGTGTGTGTAAGTTTGAAGGATAGAGAGAGGAAAGAATATTATTAATAATTATTTTTTACTGAATGTTGATACTGGTTCTCACTGTTGTGTTGTTTTTCAGGACCGTGATGTTGGGGAGGGGGCTGATTTTCTGATGGTCAAACCTGGCTTACCATATCTAGATGTTGTCAGGCTCCTCAAACAAAAGGTAAGAGGTTGTTAACTGCACAATGATTGTCTAATTACAGAAAAACTATGTCTGTCAGGTTGTTTATACTCAGTTTGAGACCTTTAACATTAAGGTAAGTCAAAGCAATGTTTTCCTGTTGTAAATTTGAACAAAGATGACACAAACTGCAAAAATTTACTCACTGCCATATTTTCTGTGCCTTAGCAGTGGCATACTACCGAATCAAATAACGTGGAGCAAATCAATGAATCTATCCACATCTCACCCTTATGTGTTATATTTTTAACTCTGTAAGTAAAGTAAAGGAAAGTAAAGGACCCTTTTCCACGTCATCAGGTGTATAGGGCATATAGGGCTAGACCTATATTTTTATAGACCAATTGACACAAGATGAGTGATGTAGTCATCATCACGCCGGCCGCTTTTACTTTCCCGGGACTGAACCTGGTACCCACTCAAGGCTGGGTCGACCTGGGAGCAAAGGTCATTTTTTAAAAACGTCCGGCTCTGCCAGGGAGTGAACCCACGACCTTCCGATCCGCGATGAGCGTTTAGCCGTTCGGCCATGGCGACTCCCCATTTTTAACTCTGAGCACATAGTTACGGTCGGTGTCTGTTGCTTAGGTGTTGCGAACAGGCTTTATTTTTCCAATGTTCCCAGTTCAATTCCAGGTGAAGGTGATTTTCATAATGGTATTGAGAGGTAACCATTCAAAAAGCAAAGGCAAATTACTGAAAATAAAATTGTCTAGTAAAACTAATCAGTAAATGTTAGGGATGATTCTGCAAAGCCTTGTAAAGGATGTGCAACAAACTTTTTTCCACGTAGTTAACTAGCACCACTTATTCCAAATTCTGCATACATTGAATTATTGTAGACCGCTTGTAATTATTAACCCTTTTAGCACGGGAAGTTTTTCAGAGGTCTAGCCAAAAACACGGAGCATTTTTTCAGTGAATTTGGTTATTACTTTATTAAATTTTTTTGACAGATTTCTGTTATTCTGACCTCTATAAAATAATATATCTATTTGAAGGATATAGATTGAAGTTCGTGATTTTCACAATATCGTTAAAATTAATTGATGTATATGCAAATTATCTCATTTGCATACCTAAAAATAGAAAATATGAATTTGAATTTTCAACTTCAATGCTTGAAACATAAAACTAAAAACAAAAATTTTTTTTATTTGAAATCTTTTTATTGATCTTTGGCCTTTTTACAAATGTAGTAAGCAATTCAATAGTCAAAAACAGGTATATATATGTGAAACAGCAATAATATCTTTAGGTGACATGTGTTTTTCACCATCAGTTAGCACTAAAAATGGATGTGCCGGAGTGTCAACACCTTCGGGTGGATATACCCTGAGCCATGGTTGGGCTGTGGTCTGAGCACAACAGCGTCCCAATCTGATTCCCACTATTACTACTAACACTAAATCCTGCATCAGTATCAACAGAATTAGTGTCATCACTTGATTCAAATGTTTTATCAACATCAAGTTTAGGGGCAGAAACATACGAGTCAGACATACTTTTATATACCAAACACTCGAAAGTCGCCATGTGTAAAGCTGATACCGCAGTTAATATAAATGAATCACTTTCAGTGTTTCAAAGTAGGAGATTTCTTAGCGGTTCGAGGCGAAACACGATCGGGCCGATCATCGGCCGTTCCGTGTTTTTGGCTAGACATCCGCCGGCCGATAATCGGCCCGTCCGTGCTAAGAGGGTTAAAGCAGCTCCTATCAACCATTCACAACCAATTTTGTGTAGACAATGCCCTTTTTTGTGTAAATCATGAAAGAGCTACACATTAAGAACCAGAGTAACAAATGAAACATTTGTAGATATCTGTTTTTAAATTACTGACTCTTGTTTTAAAACGCTGCCTCTTTTTTTTTCTGAGGATTCTCACAAGTCTATTATAATGTGAGAAAAGGAGAAGCACATAGTTGTAAACTTGCATATACCCTGATAAAGCGCATTTAAATTTGATACATGTATTTTAGTTCAAAACAGGCATCTGTTTAAATATCTGCGGACAACATAAACCAAGGAGGGGAGAATGAATGAATATATTAACTTAAGATGCAGTAAAGCAAACCAAGTACTGGGACAGCAGACTCCCCTTTTACAGCATAAGACAAATCACAGTCAGCACAAAGAAACATCTCATACAAAGCACATTCATTACCACTTCATCCTACCCGTGCCAAACATGATCACTCAAAACAAACCATAAAAGAGGGTAACCATAGAAATGAGATCTCTGAGAAGGGCTGCAGGAGTGACCGAAGAGATAAAAACCAGAAACAAGATCATAAGGAGAAAAAGTTGGCAAAGAACCCATTCTAAATTCCATATAAAGACAGCAGATCAAGTGGTTTGCCCACTTAGAGAGAATGCCTTGTAACACTTTACCATACAAGGCAAACACTAAAAGAGGAGAAGGATGTAGAACACAAGGTAGACCAAGAATCATATGGAAAGATAAGAGAAACTCTACAACAGCACAATGTTTCTTTGACTGAGTGATTGAGGTGGCCAGAAGAGCAGGAAACAGAACCTTACATCTCCCTCCACAAATGAAACGGTAAAAAAAGGAAGTGAAGAAGAAAAGGATTTTACTTCAAAGCATTCATTCATATGCTAAATATTTTTGTTATCTCTAGTATGAACTTGGTAGTTTATTTTGTTGTAATATTCTTGTACACCTGTATATTCTGTTATCATATTGTTTATGCTTTTGTATATTGTTCTTATATTGTTTATATACCAGTATTTACTGTTATATTGTTTATGCTTTTGTATATTGTTTATATACCAGCATATTCTGTTCTTATAATTTATACTGTCTTCAACTTATTTTCATTCATTCTTTGTCATATTTCATATTCTTAGATATTCTGTTGTGACATTTACATTTCTATGTTTTTTGTTTCACCCCGTATGTTGCATTGGAAAATTGTGTGTTCTTATATTTGTGTATCACATGTCCTGCAGTACCCGACTCATCCTTTGGCAATCTACAACGTATCAGGGGAGTACGCCATGTTGTACCACGCTGCTGCAGCTGGTGCTTTTGACCTGAAGACAGCAGTGATGGAGATGTTGCAGAGCATGAGACGAGCAGGTGCGCCACTTGATATACTACATGTATTGTTATTGTTTTCTTCTTTTTGTTCTCTCTGCCACTGGTTTTAAGATGAGAAGGCCACAGGCTTATGTGCAGTCTGTGGTGTGACACATGTTTTCTGCTATCTGTACAGCATAGGTCTCATTAGAATGCCATCCTGACAAACCTGAGATCTCTCTCCTGTATTTAGAGAGCAGGTATGTAGCATATATTCAGTATCCCATGGTGCCTGTCTACATAGGCCAAGTTTTGAATCTCTAATCTTGAATATCTTGTACATATGGTCTCAGAATCTGATGTTTCTGGTATAAAGTCTACAAAAAAATGGTCTTTTATATGAGGTTGATTGGTTTTCAGGATCGTGTCCTAGATGGGAAGTGTTCCAGTGGGTTCTAATGGCTGCCTTGATCTGAGTTATATTTCCCTTACAAATGCATTCTGTATCTGGCCGTTTTGTATGACTTCCACTGTTTGCCAGGTAGTCTGCTCTTTCTTTACCTTTAAAGCTGCAGTGGAAGTTCTTTGTCTGGATGTGAGATTATTGTGTCAGGACACTGCTCAGCTCTTGATACTTTTTGACTGTGTATGTGTTTGGGTGCATACATGTGTGCACACACACACACAAAGAAAGAGTGCACATGTCCGTAGCTTAGTCATTATGAACAGTTTTATAATTCTGACATGCTAGATGTGATTAAGTTACAGGTGATTTAGTAGCCTACTGCTTTGCACTTATGTCGACAACACTGTGAGCATTGAACCATACAGAAAACAATAGCAAACTTCTGAATGTACAATTGCTTAATAAAATGTAAACATCAAACAGAGGCTGGGGTTCGAGTGCTATGTCTCATAAATGATTTGCATATATACGTGTCTATGTGTGCTCTTGCAGTATGTGTTCTATATTGAGACTCCATGTTGTGATACATTGGTAATTATGTCTGTCACAGCTCTGTCTCACCCACTGTTAATCATTTCTGACCTAGATGTCTTTCATGCCATGATGCCTAACTGTCCAGCATCTTGTGACTTGTCTCACATTGCCTCTCCCCCCAGTCAAATTGTCACCAGTTTCCACTTTCTCACGCAGCAATGCAAACTGTCCTTTTCTAATGCAAGTAATAGTAATATTTGGGAAAAACTGGCATTTTCTTGGTGCTGTGTTTTATATTCATGTGTCCAGGTACAATCTCCCCCATTATGTATTTCTTTTTATATTTGTTTGTTTCGTATATTTCGGTAACAATTTCATTACTCATTTGCGAGGTAACCCTATAGTAATACAACTGACGAGATGCAGTAAAATAAGCCAGGCAATAAATTGTGCAATGTATCGTTTGTGTTAGTATTATTTTAATCAATATGGAAAACATTGTTTTGAGTCAGCATGATTTAAATTCACTATGGAAAACTTTGAGTCAGCATGATTTAAATTCACTTTGGAAAACATTATTTTGGGTCAGCATTATTTTATTCACTATGGAAAACTTTGAGTCAGCATTATTTAAATTCACTATGGAAAACATTGTTTGGGTCAGCATTATTTTAATTCACTATGGAAAACTTTGAGTCAGCATTGTTTAAATTCACTATTGAAAACAGTGTTCTGAGTCAGCGTTATTTAAAGTCACTATGGAAAACATTGTTTTGAGTCAGCATTAATTAAATTCACTATGGAAAACATTGAGTCAGCATTATTTAGGTTCACTAAAGAAAATGTTGGGTCAGCATTAAGTTCACTATGGAAAACATTGTTATGAGTCAGCATTATTTAAATTCACAATGGAAAACATTGTTTTGAGTCAGCATTATTTAAATCCACCATGGAAAGTATTATTTTGAACATTTCTTTGCATAATATTTTGCAATCATTTGTACAGGTGCAGATATCCTGATTACATATTTCACCCCACATGTCCTGGAGTGGATCAGGGAGGATGGGAGTAATGCCAGCTCAGACAAAAGTTAGCAGATCATAGTCACAGATGCAGACTTGGCCATTCTTGATCTGATGGACCACATGATATACTTTCATTATAATTTCTATCACATTATAATGTTATATACTTCTACTGTGTCCCTTTATATATTGCATAACATAAATTGTAGCATAAAGTCGAATTTTCAAGCATAAAAGACCTTTCCAAACTAAGGGTCAAAATATGGTGGGTATAAAATATGTCAGGTAGGTAAAGGCCTGAGAATTCTGAGCTCAAAATCTTGAGGTCGACTTTTAGGCCAGGCTGACTGGTATGCAGGTCAGCTTTGTATGCCAGGCTGACTGGTATGCAGGTCAGCTTTGTATGCCAGGCTGACTGGTATGCAGGTCAACTTTGTATGCAGGTAGACTTTGTATGCCAGGTTGACTTGTATGCAGGTAGACTTTGTATGCCAGGTTGACTTGTATGCAGGTAGACTGTATGCCAGGTTGACTTGTAAGCCAGGCTGACATGTATGCCAGGTAGACTTTGTATGCCAGGTTGACTTGTATGCAGGTAGACTTTGTATGCCAGGTTGACTTGTATGCCAGGCTGACATGTATGCCAGGTCGACTTGTATGCCAGGTCGACTTGTATGCCAGGTCGACTTTGTATGCCAGGTCGACTTGTATGCCAGGTAAGCTTTGTATGCCAGGTCGACTTGTATGCCAGGTAGACTTTGTATGCCAGGTCGACTTGTATGCCAGGTAAGCTTTGTATGCCAGGTCGACTTGTATGCCAGGTAGACTTTGTATGCCAGGTCGACTTGTATGCCAGGTAGACTTTGTATGCCAGGTAGACTTTGTATGCCAGGTCGACTTGTATGCCAGGTAGACTTTATATGCCAGGTAGACTTGTATGCCAGGTAGACTTTGTATGCCAGGTCGACTTGTATGCCAGGTCCACCTGTATGCAGCAATTTATATTTGTTGCTGTTCACATGTTAACTTTAACTCTTCCTTTTGCTAACAACATGATGTTATTTGCTTGCTGATGGTCCCCTAATAATTAACAAATTGTTACTATAAACCACAGGATGTTACAGGATTTCCCCTGGTCACATAATGATAATACATATTTTTACTGTGAAACACGCAGGCTGAGTGTTGCTGATGACCCTCTGATACTGTTTTAATAATGGTGCTGTCACAGGAAAACAAATATAAGTCATAAATCATAACATCCTTGCAAGTCTTAGAGCTCAAAAAAAGCCAGAAAACCAGTATTTGGAGCTGGTGTTTAAAAGCTTATAATCATGGCTAGCAACTACCTTAAACTGTGTTATAAAAAAAACTTTTAAATTGTTTTCTTAACCCTTTTAGCCCGTAAAAATCTTTTAAAAGTGACTTTCTTTTTTCAATTTCTTTAAACAGAAATGCATTCTGATAATTCTCTAAAACTATTAAACTTGATTAAAATCTTATTTTTGACTTTGTATTTGATAAATGTATCATGTATCTGATGGATGTATCATATATCTGATGGATGTATCATGTATCTGATGGATGTATCATATATCTGATGGGTGTATCATATATCTGATGGATGTATCATGTATCTGATGGATGTATCATATATCTGATGGATGTATCATGTATCTGATGGATGCATCATGTATCTGATGGATGTATCATGTATCTGATGTATGTATCATGTATCTGATGGATGTATCATGTATCTGATGGATGCATCATGTATCTGATGGATGTATCATGTATCTGATGGATGTATCATGTATCTGATGGGTGTATCATGTATCTGATGGGTGTATCATGTATCTGATGGATGCATCATGTATCTGATGGGTGTATCATGTATCTGATGGATGTATCATGTATCTGATGGATGTATCATGTATCTGATGTGTGTATCATGTATCTGATGTATGTATCAGATGTATGTATCATGTATCTGATGGGTGTATCATGTATCTGATGGATGTATCATGTATCTGATGGATGTATCATGTATCTGATGTATGTATCATGTATCTGATGTATGTATCATGTATCTGATGGATGTATCGTGTATCTGATGTATGTATCATGTATCTGATGTATGTATCATGTATCTGATGGATGTATCATGTATCTGATGGATGTATCATATATCTGATGGGTGTATCATGTATCTGATGGATGTATCATGTATCTGATGGATGTATCATATATCTGATGGATGTATCATGTATCTGATGGATGTATCATATATCTGATGGATGTATCATATATCTGATGGATGTATCATGTATCTGATGGATGTATCATGTATCTGATGGATGTATCATGTATCTGATGGATGTATCATGTATCTGATGGGTGTATCATGTATCTGATGGATGTATCATGTATCTGATGGATGTATCATATATCTGATGGATGCATCATGTATCTGATGGATGTATCATGCATCTGATGGGTGTATCATGCATCTGATGGGTGTATCATGTATCTGATGGATGTATCATGTATCTGATGGATGTATCATGTATCTGATGGATGTATCATTATCTGATGAATGTATTATATGTCTGATGGATGTATCATGTTTTTGATGGATGTATCACGGTGTCTCAGTGATGGAAGTTACAGGGTATACACAGTACAACCTCTCTGCCCCCTTTTCCCAAGTAAATAAATTTTACTTGTTCAGCACCATTTAGAGATAATGCCTTATGGCACTATACAACGCATACACTAAAAGAGGAGAAGGACATAGAATATGAGGCAGATCAAGAACAAGATGGAAAGATAACATTATAAAAAATCTACAGGTGCAGGATGTGTCTATGGTCAAGCTGACTAGAAGAGCAAAAAGGCAGACTTACATCTCCCTCGACACCCAAAGCGGTAAAAAGGGAAGTGATTCAATTCTCGGATAGAAAAAAAATGAGACAACTTTTATCTTGCTGAACACAGCTTTGGTCTTTGTAATCTTCTTTGAGATTTTAATTGCTCAGTTTTCCTGGTTAACTACTTCTTCCTAGTGTTCATAAGCTAAACTCTGGCAAAGTTTTGCGTACACATCTGACTTATTTGTATAAAGACTGTTGGTTCCTCGCCTATCAGGCAGATGCACTTTCAACTTATAGGGAAATCTGGTAATCCTAGTTTCAACTTCATAGCAAACGGGTCACCCCACAGATGCTCCGCTCCGCTTATAGGGGAATGTTCCTAATTAGTCACCCTGTACAACATGCTTGTTGGGGGGGGGGGGGGGGGGGGGGGGGGGGAGCAGCAAGTCCCCCCTCCCAACTAAATGAGTCATTTATCCAATTAATCATTCTTCTGAGTAAGCAATACTTGGATATGAAAAGGCTACAATAACAACATTATGCATCAGAATGAAGTTAACTAGCAATATGTTGGGGAAAAAATATATATAAAACTGTCTATGACAGAAGAAAGTTAGAGCTGTGCTTCATCTGGCCTAATGCACGGCCTGTTGCCTGGCATAGACAGAGTTGAGTACGAAGACTCATGCCTGGCATAGATAGAGTTAGGTGCAAAGACCGTTGCCTGGCATAGATAGAGTTATGTGCAGACTGTTGCCTGGCATAGATAGTTCCTGGCATAGATAGAGTTAGGTGCAAAGAATGTTGCCTGGCATAGATAGAGTTAGGTGCAAAGACCGTTGCCTGGCATAGATAGAGTTAGGTGCAAAGACCGTTGCCTGGCATAGATAGAGTTGGGTGCAAAGACCGTTGCCTGGCATAGATAGAGTTAGGTGCAAAGACTGTTGCCTGGCATAGATAGAGTTGGGTGCAAAGACTGTTGCCTGGCATAGATAGAGTTGGGTGCAAAGACTGTTGCCTGGCATAGATAGAGTTATGTGCGAAGACTGTTGCCTGGCATAGATAGAGTTAGGTGCAAAGACTGTTGCCTGGCATAGATAGAGTTGGGTGCAAAGACTGATGCCTGGCATAGATAGAGTTAGGTGCAAAGACTGTTGCCTGGCATAGATTGAGTTGGGTGCAAAGACTGTTGCCTGGCATAGATAGAGTTGGGTGCAAAGACTGTTGCCTGGCATAGATAGAGTTATGTGTGAAGACTGTTGCCTGGCATAGATAGAGTTAGGTGCAAAGACTGTTGCCTGGCATCGATAGAGTTGGGTGCAAAGACTGATGCCTGGCATAGATAGAGTTAGGTGCAAAGACTGTTGCCTGGCATAGATAGAGTTAGGTGCAAAGACCGTTGCCTAGCATAGATAGAGTTAGGTGCAAAGACCGTTGCCTGGCATAGATAGAGTTAGGTGCAAAGACTGTAGCCTGGCATAGAGTTATGAGCAAAGACTGTTGCCTGGCATAGGTTAGGTGCAAAGACTGTGGCCTGGCATAAATAGAGTTAGGTGCAAAGACTGACCTGGCATAGAGTTAAATGCAAAGACTGTGAAATAAAACATTCAAAATCAACAATGCACTCCACACATTATTGTTACAGCTGATGAGCACATGCTCTTTTGCTCAGACAGAACAATTATTCTTCTTTTTCGGTGCTCCCGCTTAAAAGTTTACTGGCCCATTGTGCTGTGAATTACAGCAAAGCTGTGATCCACATTCATACCTTTTAGCTCAGCACATCTGATTCTAGCAAACCCCCAATTTGTCATCTTTAATGACGTGAAAATGAGCACTGGAAAATATCATGACAACTGGAAAGATCCCTGGCAGACGAGGCAGAGGCAGACCAAGAGAAATGATGGCAGATAGCTTAAGACAGTGGCATGGAGGAATATTATCAGTGCAACTGATCCAGAACACCATGGATCGAGACCTGTGGAGATGCATGAACACCTACGCCAGCTGACAAGGCACTTGATGATGAATGACATACTTCCTGGGAAAGGGGTGTGGGGGGTTATGTGTGTGCACGCAGTGGGTTCATTCTTTTTCCTTCCAAACTGGGGCCCTAGAATCCACATGAGGAATATAAGACAATAAATCATGTCAGATAATTTGTGTATTCTCACAAATAAAACTTACAATTTGTTCCTGTTGTGGTTACACAAACACCAACAAGAACAAAACACAAAAATACTTTTTATTTTATTTTATTAAACAACTGATGAGGATGGTAGCTATGATGGGTCAAAGGTCTGAGATGTTAGACAAAGTCTGGGCAGTTACACGGGGGCTTGTCAAATATTTTCATTTCAATGCCGGTAGGAAAATTAAATAAGTCACATCTACTTGGACCAAACAATGAAAGAAAACACCACAGGTGACAATGGAATCACAAAAACGATTAAAAACTTTAAACAACATGAAAATATGTACATCAAATAAAACATTTCACAGAAGCTAAACTCATGAACACAAGCCTGTGGAAGTAACGATAATTTCTCTGACAGCAGACATGTAGGTGCTTCAGGTTACTATCATTCTTAATAACTTGTAAATCTTATGTTATTATCTCACACTGGGTGACAAATGAAATTAATGGTCCAAGACAACTATCCTGCTTTCATGATAAATCCTACAACTGACCCTTTCCTGACCCCTGCAATGTTCATACCCTCACTCAATTTTTTTTTCCAGATGGGAAGTTCCCCAAACTCTCTTGCCTCAAGCTGTGACTCAACAACTTGATGATGACAGATGACAGCTTGACTGAGATGCCATCTATTATCTGTACTGTGATGGAGAGAAATGTAAGGTCTAAGCAAGAGGGTAAAAACATTATACACGAGCAGCCAACATGAAGTGATGAACTGAAAGATGTCTGTATGAGTTCAACAAGATTAAGGACAGAAGATACTGGAGACAAAGCTCTCTTTTGATGTGGAGATAAACATGATGGACGATGATGATTCAGTGTCCATCAGCAAAGTGGATAGTGTGTAGTATACACTCTCATTACAAAACAGTTTGTTTCATTTTCAAGCTTCTGCAGACTAACATTTTTTCCCTGTCATTTTCAGTTACAACTGATAAGAATGGTAGCTGTGATGGCTTGAAGGTCTGAGATGTTAGACAAACTCTAGGCAGTTACACGGTTACTAAGATGGTATTAACTAACCCTTTCCCCTCAGAAGACCTGTTGGGGAAAAAAAAAAGGGGTAGTAATCCAGGATTTCTAAGAAAATTTGATTCAGCAAACAATTCAAAAATTGGGACAGCCGTTACAACATAAGACACACACAATCAACACAAAGAAAAATCTGGTATAAAGCATGTTTAAACCAACTCTATGCCAGATTTGCTGTGTCTGGACAACATATGTCTTCACACAGAAAGCAGAGTTCTGGCTTGTATAAATACTTCTTGGAGTCTTGTCTCACACTTTATTCTTACAATCCTTGCCGTGTGGTCTTGGTAGCCATGTCTTTCAACAACCTTCTGCCTCATATACTTTCATTCAATTCTGACAGACGATCTTCCTTATCATGTGGTGAAATTGTCCAGCATCTTTTCTCTCGGTTTCCCTGTGCCTTTCATCCCCTCCAACTTTCCAGTTTTCTCCTCCACATAACATGACAAAAGAATGCAGATTGTCTCCTTCTGATGAAGGCAATCAGTTCTGTTTGTGAGTTCGTTTGTTTCAAGGCATCTTCCTTATTCTTGTTATCTTTCGAGGGTACTCTCTTCATTTGCCTTTAAAAAAAATCACAGCTTTCAAATAATTCTTCACTAATCGACCAAATGCCCATGATTTACTTCCAAATATCAGGACAGGATTTACATCCCTTACACAGATATATCAAATAATAAAATGTTCATTAAGTGTTGTTTTCTTTGGATTAAAAGTCAATTGTTTAGCACAAGAAAGGAAATCAAAAATAAAATTTTGAAAGCATGTACCGTCCCTGCAGCAACATATGGATGTGAGTCGTGGACTTTCTCCCAGTCCTTAAGAAAGAAAATAGAGGCTTTTGAGCTGAAATGCTATAGACAGATTCTTAGAATACCATGGTCAAAGAAGAGAAAAAACACTGACATTCAAAGAAAAACTGAATAAGGCAAATTGGCAGTATCTTGTCTCAGAAGCTGAAATATTTTGGTCATATCAAGCACTGTGGCAGATTGGAATAGATAATGGCATGGTACCAGATGGGGGAGGGGAGGGGTGAGACTAACACGAAGATCGGCACAGGATATAAGTGACTCTTTGAATTTGAAAGTACACATAGCAGGAGAGCTGGTGAGAGACCGGTTTTCTTTCAGGCAGACCATGATGAGAACGACATACATGCTACATCAGTGGGCCTTTCCCTCTGATGTAGAGAAAAGATCAACTGTAACATTCCTGGTTGTACAATCTGCCAATTTTAAATGCTACTCCTGCCAGAAACTTATTTACAGCCACAACATAACAGCTTTATAAATTTCAGTCTCAGAAAATCCTTTCAAAATGCTGATCCGGGTTATGAGCTGCGGGCCGGACGACTCCAGGTTGTTGGGGCGGCTGGTGTATTGGGACTCGCCTCCGAGGGGGTGCCAGATATTCAAACATTGATTTGCTGTGCCGGGACAGCATGTGGTTCAAGTCCTGGGGTAAGGGATCCACCCAGAAAAAGTCATGGTTCAACGCATCGTCAGAGTTGACCCGCTTGGCTGGGTCAAGTGTTAGGAGTTTGTCCAGAAGGTCAAGGGCATACTGGTCCTTGACGTAGCCATGAAGTCTCTCTTTCACCTTGCGCTTCTGACCCTTGGGCAGTTCGATTTTGTTGAAGAGGTCAAGCTTGTCCACTCCTGGCCAGGTTTCTGGGGTGATGGAACCACAAAGCTGGCTGATGAGGGTCAGCTGTGGAAAAATATAGAGGTTACAAATCTCTCAGTAGTGTTTTCTCCTGGTATGATGCTGACAACATCCCCCAGTGAGTGCTGCTGATTGGTCTTTACAAATATGAGTATAGCAGTATATACACCTCTGTAAAAAGGGGGTTGGAGGAGTGAAAAGGCCCTTTTTTTTTTTATTTATAAAAGAGAAGTGGCTCACCAAATGGACAAGAATCGTGGGTTCTCGTGCATGAACCCTAGGTTTGAATCCTTGATAAGACTATGAGTTTTTCTTTGTACGGGGCACAAATGAAATCCTAGCCAACACACTCTGTGGTGACTGCACTAGCTGTGTAGCCATAAATCTACAGTTTCAAAGTCATCTCTGCATACACAACAAGAGTTGCAAAAACAGGCCAGTATTTGCAGTTTTTTTTTTAAAAATGTCAATTTCTAAAAGTATAGCAGTAGAAAGCAACTGTAATAATTAACTCTTCCCCCCTGAGAAGCTATGTGGGGGGGGGGGGAGAGAAGAGAAGGGTAGTAATTCAGGATTCCTGACAAAAATCTGATTCAGTAAATAAACCAAGAATTAAGACAGATGTTACAATATAAGACACTCCCAAATCAACAGAAAGAAACATCTCATAGAAAGCACATTTACCTCAACTCTATGCTACCACTTCTAGACATGGTCGCTAACGACACAAACAAAAGAAAATTAGTAACCATGGAAATTATAAATCCGATAACGGCTGCAGGAGTAATCAGCAGAGATGGATTCAGGAATTATGTCATTGGATAAAAGGCCTACACAGAACCAATACTAAATTATGAACAATGATAGCAACCAAATGGTCTGCCTACTAAGAGAGATGCCATACATCACAGATATACACGAAAAGAGCAGAAAACGTACAGCAAACGGCAGACCAAGAACAAAATACAAAGATAATATAGGAACTCTGCAAAAGTACAATTTGGTACAAACTGGTAAAGGAAGAAGTAAGTAAAAGGACTGTCTGCAGATCCAAAGAAATTCCCAAAATCAATTCAAGTATTTGTAAAAGGTTGCACAGCGGGTAGATTATGGCTCAACAAATGCAAGGGTTTGGCGATGCTCAAATTCAAATCACAAAGAAACTCAGAGAGACTCTTAAGTTTCAGGTCCACAGCCTCAATCAACTCTTCTGGCCCCAAACAATGAGTGATGTGTAACCGGCACTTCCCCTTAAACCACTACCAACAGTAATTAGTAACTTTTAACATTTGGTCAAAGCACAATAAATTATCTGCCATCCGCACTGGCCACTTTTACAGTGTACCTTAGTCTCTTTAAAAGTTATACACTCATTATTTTCCTAGTTACTTCCTTTCTAGGGCACTGTCTACTGTGAAACCTTGTGGAACCAAAAGAGTTAAGTGTGATACTGGTGCAAAGATATGAAACACTTGAAAATGCTAAGTCAGGCATTTATTAAATGATATTAGCATCAAGAAAAAAAAATTCATTATCATCAGTCCCCATGATGATCAGCTCATCCAATATATTTCTCCACAACCACCCATCTTGCATCTTCTTGATTAGTTATAAGAGGCTGGAGTAAAACCTCTCAGAACATGTGCCCAGTCATCTCAAGCAGAGGTTCCATAAAATACTTACATCCGTAAAGTAAAGGTACTGGAATGGGAAACATACGAAACAAGGATGTCCATGAGAAATTCTAAAATGAACACTGATGAGAGAGGCCAAATGTGCTGGACTGGATTCCATCCATGATTGGGAAATGATTGCACATAACAGAATAGAAAAGGAGGAGTAGACTGCAAGCCCCATGTGACATACAGATGGCACAATGGATGATTATGATGAAAGTAAAGGTAGTTGTTTAGCAGTTACCGTCACTTGGGTGTCAAATATTAGGCCACGTCTTCTTCTTCTTCTGCGCCTTTATCCTCCAATGTAGCATAGGCCTTCCACCATCTCTTGCCTTGCCAAGCCATCCTATTCTTTGCTATTGCATGCAGCCCACTCCACATCCTGGCTATCGTTTCACTTCACTCTCTAGCTCTCTTTTCCATATGGTTTTTTGGCCTGTGTTTATCTATGCCCAGGTGGTTTTTAATGCAAGGATATTCTATGTCTGGTCTGGTAGTCTTAGTTTCAGCTTCATAGCAAACGGGTTGCCCCATCTTTGCTCCGCTCCTGTGCCAGCGAAAAACACTCAGAATGTCTATCACAGTCCCTTGTGGAAAGATCGACAGACTGCTGTCTCAGCATATCTAGCATACACTCGCATTAAAGCATATGGTAGCCATCCGAAGTGCTAACACAAACAGTCCAACATTAGAAATGCAGTTCATCATTGATGATAGCAGAACTTGTCGTCAACAGATCAGCAGTTGTCCGCGTGATCAATTTTAATACGGGCCCCGCCAGCATTGAACGACAGGCATCGCGCCATTTTCTGAATCTACAATTCACACCACCACGTTGGTCACAGTCGAAAAAAAACATTCCAAATGCAATCCGCAGCTCACAGGGTCACACCATGCATTCAACTCAGAAGCTGGGCGACGAAACTATATCTACAGTCTACAAATGGAGCAGAAATGCATCGGCCACCGTCCGGCAGAAGCAAAAAATTTGCCTCTGTTCCGAACGGCGCCGCTGTCTAGCGTCCATTTTAACCGGATGTCATTCTATTCTATGTTATACTTTTCTCAGTGTGTGTCCCATATAAAGCCATTGTATTTTCACAAAGTAGATCATGAGATATAAGGAGGAGTGTCCAGTTCCCTCCTCATCACCTCTCCTTGGAAGATATTTTTAAGTGCCTAGTACTTACTTTCTCGAGGCTGGGTTAACCTCAAAGAATCAAAGGCAGACAAAAATATACCCGTTTAATTTGAATCTGCAGACCACTTTCAGCATAGATGTTGTAAACACGCTTTTCAATTCCAAAATACCCAGTTAGATTCCAGTGATTTGGCAACCAACTGCTCAGAAAAGATTACACACACAAAAATTACTAAGCGCTGAAGATTAAGAAAAAGATGGCAAACTACTGAATATAAAATTGGCTAGCAAAAGAAAAATAGCCTGAACATGCTGGGGTCAGGATTGCAACATCCTGTAAGGATATGCAAATGATTTTAAAATTACCATTTTTTTAAAAAGTTCCGTATACTAACCTGGTGTTGTTCTGTGTTACCCTGCATGATTGGGCTTCTAGTCCACATCTCGGCCATGATACAACCGCCACCCCACAAATCAATGGCTGGCCCATAGTTCCTCTCTCCCAGTAGCAACTCTGGGGGCCGATACCATAAGGTAACCACCCGGTTTGTGTACCGGTTCAGTTTGTCACTATTAAAAAGTACAAATAATTTATTTTACAGTCAACTGCAAGATTTTACATTCAATCATTTGTTCTTAACAACAAATGAAGAATCAGAGAGTGAAGATTTACAATGGCTCTAATGTTAACAATAAATGAGCTGCTGCTTCTTCTCCTTCTTTGCCCACCGGCTGAATCCTGGTTGCTTGTCCATTTAGACTTTGGCTTTGTGCCAGGGCCTGGGTTTTACGTGTACAACTGTTTTAACAGCTTATTTGTGTGCAGTTGGTTGTTTCTTGGAGCTCAAGCAGATGCACTCCAGCTTTGAAGTAAGTCCCATAATTAGTTGACTCCTCCAACGACATGCTAGTTGGGGAGGCAGTGGGTCTATTTCTGTTCTCCCCACAATGGGACCTGGAACCCACACAGGGACAATAATTGAACAATAATGTCTTTTACCAACTATGTCAATAAAATGAGGAGACTGGTGCGAATAGAATGCTGGGCTCTCTTCTGAGATACCCAGGTTCAAAACACTGATATCTCTATGTGAGTTCCAGGGTACTATTGTAGGGAGTGGGAGAATAGACCCACTGTCTGCCTTGATTGAAAAAAAAAAAAAGTTAGCTTCGATCCTTTACAGGATTTTGCAGAACCAACCCCAGCACTTTTTTTTTTGGCTGTTGTAGTTTTTCTAGGCAAATTTATGTCCAGTAGTTTGCCAATGCTTTCTGGACGGTCGGCTTCTCAATACCACGGTCAAAACCAACGCAAGGTGCAAGGCCCGCAGCTGGGGTCGAACCCGGAACCCCGGCAGTACAAAGCACGTTCACAATGCCTAAGCCATAGGCGCCGACACACTAATAAGCATGTCGTAAAGGTCTGCTATTTAGGGGAGTTCTCTATTTTTAAGTAAGTGTGCTTTAGAGGCGAGGGATCAACAGTTTGCATACAAATAAGGCAGACCTGTAAACCGGATGTGCACACAACACTCAAATTCTAGACAAGACTAAAGAAGTCCAGTTTTTAGCCTGTAAATGCCACGAAGAGGACAACACTGGTCAGGTCTTAATCCTCCGGCTTCAAGATACCCCCTACCTCCACCACTGCTGTTCTGCACCTTCATAAGAATGACATTGGATTGTAAGCTAAATCTATTTATTGAAAGTAACATCAATATGCACAGTAAATCATACCCTTAGAATACAAAAAGTGTTAACATAGTTCATGCAAAGTCTACAACATAATATGATCATATGATCAACAAGATAAAGATATATCCATCAGACCTACAACATAATGGCATAATCATACAAACTGTCTACACATACAAATATGGTCAAACAATAAGTCTACATGAGAAAGATATCATAAGTCTACAAGATAATGGAGAGACAGTACAATCTACAAGACTTGATATAATCACATAGACATTTTACAAGATAAATATATGATTGAACAATCAATACAAAATGAGGAGATGCAATCATTTGAAGCATGATACCTGTATCATAATACAAATATAAGATCTTCAAGACAAGGAACACACAAACAATCTACAAACAAACAAACAATATTAGAATCAATATACAAGAAAAAAAAACCACAGAATCAGCAGTCTATAGGTAAACATGTTTTACCTGAAAGCTCTAGCAAGACCAAAGTCTGCTAATTTCAGTTTGCCTGTCTTTGTGATGAGAATATTGGCCGCCTTCATGTCTCGGTGCAGAATTTTGTTGCTGCAAAACAGAAGTAACATTTAAGCTACCCTTAAAACTAAAATCTAGAACAAAAACAGGTATCTTTCACATATGTACTGCCTGAACAATTCTCAGGCAGGAGTACCAAACAACTCTCCATACTTTTCTTTATCACCCCAAAGACAAAATACTGTTCTTGCATTCTTCTATAACAGAGAAATCTCATTATCATGTAGCAGGTCCTTTGTAGAGCATCGCTCTCATCATGGTCTGCCTGAAAGAAACTCAGTCTCTCGCCAGCTCTACCGCCTGATATACTGTCGTATTCAAGAAGTCACATTTAACCTGTGCTCATCTTTGAGTTGGCCGGCCCCTGTCCCTTCCTTCCTGGTACCATGCCTTCTGCTATTATTTCTTCCAATCTGCCATGGTCCTTGATATAATCAAAATATTTCAGCTTCTGAGACAAGATGCTATTTATTAGCCAATCTTCCTTGATGTCCAAATCTTTTAAAATGTCTGTATTTCTTCTTTTCTTTGTCCGTGGTATTCTGAGAATCTTTCTATAGCAGTTCAGCTCAAAAGGCCTATTTTCTTTCTTAAGGACTGGGAGATAGTCCACGACTCACATCGAAATTTTGCTACAGGGAAGATGCATGCTCTCAAAATTTTAATTTGATTTCTTTGCTGCTGCTTGACCAGAGACTGTTAAATTTTTGCATTGCTATGACCATCCTCCTTTTGATCTCTGTAAAACACACTCCACTGCTATTTATCATCCAGCCTAGATATTCAAAGTTTGTGACATTTTCAATTTTTTTTATCATTTACTGTTATTTTCTGGGTGACAGCCAGTTTTATCTGTGGACATTATGTTTTCTTTAAATTGAAGAATAGATTTTGATCATTACTTTGTTTTGGGACTGATGAAATTAAATTTTCTATTCTCTTTACACTGTTCAAAAGGAGGACTGTGTCAGAGAAATTTTTTTTTCACAAATTCTCAACCTCATTTGTAAGTTTACCATCTACTGTCTCACAATGTAACAAATGGCACGCTAAACAAATTCTCAAACTAGAATAAAGTCCAGAAGTGAGTGAACAAGCAGAACTTTCTGCCGGATTTTAAAGCTGGTGAATGCAAAGAAAAAAGAATATGAAAGAAAGAAAAATTAGTCAACGATAGCTGCAGCAGGTCAAATAAGATACTACCTAGGCAAAATGTATATTTTGTGAAACAATTTCACTAATTTCAAAGCCAGATAGCTAAACAGCAATCACAAAGGTTGGCAGTTATTACCTGTGAATGTAGTACAGTCCATTAAGTAACTGCTGCATGACCTTCTTGATCTCTGCCAAGCTGAATTTCACCTGA
This sequence comes from Candidula unifasciata, assembly GCA_905116865.2. Classification (NCBI taxonomy): domain Eukaryota; kingdom Metazoa; phylum Mollusca; class Gastropoda; order Stylommatophora; family Geomitridae; genus Candidula; species Candidula unifasciata. Next base: position 34,365 of record CAJHNH020000704.1, on the reverse strand, counting down.
GGGTTGCTTAGTAACCCAGCCAGGTCATGCTCACAGAACTCAAACACCAGATAGACTGTGGACTTGTACCGGTTGTAAGGGGTGGCTAGAAAGAACATAGAATCAATTACAATACACAGCTACAGCAGAAGTGAAGAGTGAATGAGAAGAACAAGATTCGACTGAGACCAAACTTCAAACATAATAATAAACACTCATAAGATCTATCATTTTTTTTTTTTACACTGACTTGGGCTCCCAGAAAGATCCAGCTTAAAATGAGTAAGAAGCATGTCCCGAGAAAAAAATGCAGCCGGTGTCATGTTGACCACATCACTCACAGAGTGCCGGCTGATCTATAAAAATATAACTCTAGCACTATATACTCGATTTACCAAAGGTGTCAATAGGGTCATTTCAGTCAGGTGCCATCTTCACAATGAAAGTTGGCTGCAATGGATCTCCAACACACTCTGTCTCTTGTCCTGGTTGTATATTCTATCAAACTGCTGCCCATCCATCTCTTGATGGGTCCTTTACTAATTTTAACGGGATTAATTGTATCTGTTTGATAGCAATTACTTCGCAAAATTTTTGTTTACATTTTACAAGACAGTGATCCATGGTCAATCCCAAGAAATGGTAGGATGTAATCCAACTAGTACAGTTCTAAGGCCAAACCAGCATCGTAAAAGAGTTGAGTCAAGAACTGACATCACAGCACTCAGGGAATTCCCATGTGTGCTCCCTCCTCAACTTAAACAGCCAGCGCAGAGTTCCAATACTAATGGTACAAGTCTCAATCTGGTTATTTGTCCGTCTCACCTTTCTTCTAAGTGTAGTGATCCGGCAAAACCCTCTAGTTACACCCAGGAGCCTCATTCTCTCCAGGCCATAATAATCTTGTTTCTCTTCTGACTTCTCTCTACTGATTCAGTTGCTTGTTCCCGAAGGGCCTTGACCACATCTGCTTTGTAGCATCGTACAAATGGGTACCAAACAATTTCCAGAATGTCATGGAGATGGTAGTCCTAGTCGAGGTTCAACTTCACTGTAACTGGGTCACCTTATACTTGATCTGTTCCTATGCCAGTGAATATCAAATTAAATATATTCCCCACTGTCCCATTTGAAAAACTGGTGAACAAACAATTGTCCCAGCACAATACAGAAATCTGCGCACACAATAAATGCATATGGCGATTGCCAGAGGCACCAAAGCCAACAGTCGCCACCAGAAATACAGTTTGTTGTTGATGGAAGTACTCGGTCACAATAAAACGACAATACATATGTAAAATGTCATGGTGATGGAGGCAGGAGATAACTGCAGCACTGAACCTCAAGTGCTTAGGATGCAAAAGAAAAAGAAAAATAAACATTATGTTCCTCTGTCAAATTTATAGATTCGTTAACCAATTGGAAATTTTCAAATAACATGTAAAATCACCAAGAGCTAGAATACTGCTTTAAACCGACAGATAAAAATAACTGGTGGATCTGCACATTCAAAAAGAAAGGCTGATTTCAACTGTGCAAAGGTAACAAGTTTGATGTCAATACACAGAAAGATAACATAAACTGCTGTAAATACATATGAAGAGACCAAATACAGGTTTCAATATACAGGAAGATAACAGGCCGATTTAAAAACCCAGAAAGATAACAAAGACTGATTTTAAAAAACAGAAAGATAACAAAGGCTGATTTTAAAAACCAGAAAGATAACAAAGGCTGATTTAAAAACCAGAAAGATAACAAAGGCTGATTTAAAAACCAGAAAGATAACAAAAGCTGGTTTCAGAATCAAAATAAAGCCAATTCCAAAGACATAATATAAAGAAATATACTGTTATCATCTATTGAGACAGATGCTGCATCTAGGAAGACAGATGCTGCATCTAGGGAGACAGATGCACCCAAGAAGTTACCTTTAGCCCTGCAGATTTCTAACAAGTTCACAATGTTGTCATTTTTCAGAACCTGCAGAATCTTGATCTCTCTCAGGGCTGTGATAGGGAACTGTGGACAGACAATATCAGAATTTCTCTTTTTAAATTGTTCTCTCCAGCATGAATGTTCTACTTTTACTTTTACTCCATTCATCATCTTGCTGGAAGAAATCTTGATAGATTCTATTCCTCATATGGGTAGAAGGCCCCAGTTAGGGGAGGAAGGGAACAGATTCACCCCCTCAACCTCAATATACCTGTTGGAGAAGGCGACTAATTACAAGTTTAAAGAAATCAGATGAGTTGGGCTGATATCACAGCCTAGCTTTGAACCATAACACATAGTCAACCAACCTTTTAAGGGGAAACAAACAAGAAGAATGGATGCTATTTACAAAACGTTTTGATAATCTGATTAACCGTCACGTGCGGATTTTTATTAATGACCTGGGCTTGCAGGTTAACCCAGCCTAGCTGTGAACCACAACACAATGTCAATATACTGTGCAAAAATGTGCGCAATAGGGAGAATTTCAGATCCCAGCCAAGATCTAATACCAAAGTAGTTTCTTTTACAACAGTGAGATTCTGTTTCAAGTGAATATATTTTATATGCCTTATGAAATACAATGTGCTTTATAATGGTAAGATTCCATTTCAAGCGAACATTTTTTATGATTCAAAGAATACACTGTTTAATGGCTCACTGAATAGACTATTCAATGAATCATTAAGTAAATGCAGAATCCAGCTGTCCCGAGAAGCCACAAAACCAACAGGTCCAGTTGGATGCATTCTCTGGAAGATCTGCTTCATCAACTTGCTACAGTGGCTTGCTTACATTATGCATAGCTATTAGCACTAGTATCAGTTTCTTAGACACTAACATTTAGGAGGACCAGAATGAATTATTCTTCTTCTTAAAATCCATGCTGTGTGGTGCTGCTAGTCATGTCTATCCACAACCTTCTGTCTCGTATATTTTTAATCAACTGATACAGATGATCTCCCATGCCATGATGTCAAACTGCCCAGCATCTTTTCTCTCGGTCTCCCTCTGCCTCTCCTCCAACTTTCCTACTGTTATGATGTACTTAGGTGTTCTCCTTCTCATCACATGACCACAGAATGTAGATAGTCTCTTTCTGATGTGGGCAATGAGTTCTCTTCATGAGTCAGTTTCATTACTCATTTTATCTGTCCAGGGTATTCTCATCATTTGTCTATAAAATCACATCTCCGCAGCTTCCAAATAAGTTTTCACTAATTACCAACTGTCCATGATTCACCTCCGTAAATCAATATAGGATTTATAAAGCTATTAAAAATGCTCTTTCTCGTCTTTACTGACAAAGAATGATTGCATAAAATATTCATTTTTTTCAAATGCTGTTTTTGCCTGAGCTATCGACATTTAACTTCCTTAATACATTTTTCATCTGATGTTATCTGGTAGACCCAAGTTGTTAAACATATCAACTAGCTTGAGGTTTGTTCCATTAACTTTGATGATACATTTTGAAGTGTCCGTTTTCTTTGTAATGACCACTTCTGTTTTTCTAAGACCCTTGTTTTTGCTTTCCGTTACAATTATATCCAACATTTCTTGCAGTTGTGTTGCATTTTCAGCAAATGAAAACCATATTGCCAGCATATCGCAGGTTATTAACAATATGCCCACCAACTGATATTCCTGGCATATCATGTATGAATCTAATTATTATTTCACTGTACAAACTAAATAAATAAGGTTATAGTACACATCCCTGTCTAATGCCTTGTGTATTGTTTTAAAAAGTTCCAATTTGGTTGTCAATCCTTAAGGCGGCTTCTTGTTGATAATATATGTTTATTTTAATTAGAATGAATCAGATTGACTATGAACAGCATTTAGGGGGTTTCCTTGTAAACAAATGGCTTTTAAAATAGAAATTATAATATCATATTTCCCCTATTAGCCACAGGGTTATCTAGCCAAGTAAATGACATACTAGAATTATATTTTAACTCAAGGAGATGAGGCTAGTTAATTCTCAGATGCAGTCGTCTGTGCTGATTACCCTGCTTCACCTTTAGAGTATTCTTTGGTTATTTTTTTAATTTATTTTTTGTGATGTGTGTGATATGTGTAAAATGCTTTTGTTTTTTTAAATTGATATTTTTTTGGGAATTCATGAAATATGTGACTTTGGCAACATCTTTTTTCTAAGTCATGGGGTGACAGTGTTAAATAGCTTATTCTTTTGATCGCCAGAGGATAGTATTGCAAACTTGCTGTTCTAATTCCTCTGTTCATGTATTTAAAATGAAAAGATTTCCGTGTGGGTTCCGGGCCCCTATTATAGGGAAAACAAGAATAGACTTACTGCCTACCCAAAAGAATGCCTTAAAGTCGACTAATTGGGAGCTTCCTTCGAAGTCGGAGTGCATCTGCCTGAGAGGCAAGGAACCAGCAGTCTGCATACAGATGAGACACATCTGTAAATCGGATGCACACGCAACACTCAGGTTCTGGAACAGGACTGCAGTCCAGATGGGAACGAACAACCAGAACTCTCCGCCAGAGTTTACAGCTGGTGAAAGCCAAGAAGAAGAAATGAACAGAGGTAGCATCTTAACAATAACTTAATGGAATCATACTGAAATTTAGGTTGACTGCCTCACGCAGATTTTGACAGAGGTATCGAAAGCCAACTGTTCAGATAGCAATGGCAAACTACTGAGCGTAAAATTGCCTAGTAAAACAAAAAACAATCAACAAATGCCAGGGTTCATCCTGCAATGTCCTCTTAAGGATACAACTAACTGACTGAAATTAAGAGAGAACAAATATCTGACAAATGAAGTGATATCTTACTTGGCTGTAAATCAAAGTGAGCAGGTATCTGACAAATGAAGTGATATCTTACTTGTCTGTGAATCAAAGTAAGCAGGAAACTTAACTTACACCTTCCTTTTCATTCTCCATCAGAACTTTCTTCATGGCAACCACCATCTTGGTTTTCTTGTCTCGGGCCTTGAATACTTCCCTATGGAGACAAGTCAGTTATAATATACATGTAACGCAAAGCAACAATCGGCTATCCTCCGAATAACGGTCGGTAAAGATAGCGGCTGTAAAATATCCTTTCGAGCCACAGTCACGTGACCTAATTTGCGGTTCTCTGCCACCGCCACGAGTCCCCCATGGATTGGGGCTAAATTAGATGGCTAGGACTCGCGAGCAAAGCTTCAGGAGATGCAGAAGCTGCTGCTCGTGGGCCCTAGCCATCTAGTTTAGCCCCAATCCACGCCGCGCTAGCGATGGCGGTAGTGGCCGGAAAACCCCAAATTGAGTCGCCTGAAGTGCGCAGTTGACACGTGACTGTGGCTCGAAAGGATATTTTGCGGCCGCTATCTTTACTGACCGTTATTCGTAGGATAGCCCAATAATCTATCAGTTTATAAGTTGTCTCTACATATGTAATGTCAGAGTAGCTAGAAATTACAGAGGAAGTTAATTTATTATAAGCCTCTGGCTTATAAAAGTATTACAGACAGACTGACTTCACCATCAATTTAAGCTAAAGTGTGTTTTACTCAAATTTGCTATGCTGTTTACAACAGCAAAAGTATGGTCACTATATCATGTGTAAAAAACAAAAAAGTGCTGTTTCACACAGAAGAGTTTCTGCTGCTGTGTTCAATTCCAAAAAGTCATGTGATACTCATAGTAAAATTAGTATGGGTGTGGCCTGCAGAAACAAGGATACAATTTTAATTTACTCTATAATTATTATGTCTTTTTGTTTATGGAAGTGGGGGGGGGGGGGGGGGAAGGGGCGCATAATTCAGTTTTTTTAAAAACCTGCATCATATAGTAATACGGAGACATAACAACTAGGCAGTCAGATTTTTATAATCAACAGATTTATTATTTATTTATTAAGTGTAATAAATAACACTGAACAGCTTCTCCCAGCTCTGCATGGCAACTGAAATTCAAAGATTTCGATTTAGTTAGTTGAAATTCTGACAACTTGAATTTTTTATTTAGTTTGAACTAGTTCAGTTCTGTCAGTTCAGACAAAAAAGTTCAGTTAACTTTTATTTGGTGGTAGAAGACAGCAAGACCATCATTTCCTTGTAACTGTCAATAATAATAAGAAATATATAGTGAGCTGTTTGTCGAAAACAACAACGTGCACCATGGCATCAACAATCAATTCATAATAATGGGAATAAACGACTTGCCATTAACATACCCGAACGTTCCTTGTCCGATTTTGGCCAATTTCTCGTACTTTGATTCATCAGGACAAAAAGGATATGAAAGTTCCTCGCATTTTGGCATAGTAGCCATTTTTTAACGGTTAATTTTTCACCTATAGCCGTAGATAAATAAATAAAAACTAAAACAACAGACAATCCATTCCCTTTCCCCCCTTTACTTCCGGTGGTTAGACATAAAATGTGGACCGGGAATAGACTTGAAGAACAGGAATAGTGCATCATCATCATGTGCCTTTCTAAATGGAGTAGACATTCACGACCTTTGACAGATCTCGGTACCTGACTTTCCAAACTAATAATGTTCATAGCATTCCCAAATACACCGTTTTAGCGGGGACACAGGAACCTGGGACTTAGATGCCTTTTCCCCACTCTAAATTGTTTATGAAAATTAACAATGGTGCTGTGGTCCGCCTATCCATTCACACATTATATTTTATTTTAAAAATTCAGTACACTGTTGTTGTTGTTGTTATTCTTATTAAACTTGGAGGCGACGGAGATGTGATTTATCAGGCGAATGTTAAGAATCCACCGGGCTACCAGAGTAACGAGGATTGCTTGAAGGAAGCTAATGAAATCAGTTCATTATATGCAACTATAGGAAAAAGTGAATAGTGAAACTATCAGGCAAATTGTGGGAACGACACCTTGTACTAGATTCATCGAGAAACAGCAGATCAAGTGGTTTGGCCATCTCGTTAGAATGCAGCAAGAGCAAATACCCTCACAAGCACTACATTTCAGAAAATCAGCTACAAAAGCAAGAGGACGGCCGCGGAAAACATGGATCGACAACATTAAAGACACTCTACGCCTTCACGGCATGACAATAGCCAGTGGCAGCCAACGTGCACTGGATCGCAAATTATTCCTCCTAACGGCGCTTAACGGCAGAAGTGGTTTATGATGATGATGATGATAAGAAAAAGACAAACAATGTTCTTCTGTCATGTGATGGGTGGGGGGGGGGGGGGGGGCTTTGGCGAGTTTTGTGACTATAGGGAAGATCAACGGTAAAAGAGGGTAAGGCAGAGACACTTAGAAGGTCACGGATGGACTGCGATGGAGGGATATCACTGGTGGAATTGATCCATAGGAAAAGGACCTAGAGCTGCGGAGAAGCCATCGGCAGGGCACGTGATGAATAAATTATCATTATTATTATTAATGCGCAATTAAACAAAACTAAAGCCACAGCTGCCTAGAAATTAAACGGAAACTAAGGTTCTCCAGTCCCCTAATGTATTCTTGGTGTCTTAGACCAGTGGTTCTCCGCCTTCCTAATGTCGCGACTCTCTAAAACAGTTCTCTTGTTGTGGCGACCCCAGAAACATACAATTACTTTCGCTGCTACTTCATAACTTCTGCGAATTTGTGTTTTGCGATGTTCCTTGGCGACCCCTGTAAAAAGGTCGTTCGACCCAAAAAAGGATCGCGACCCATAAGTTGACAATCACTGTCTCAGACCATCCTGTATGATTTATCTTCATGTGTCTCTGCAAAACAATAATCTTTCCGGTCGTCGAAATGTTACCAGATGGTTGAATCCCAGTTATCTGTTACTGGAACTCCTTCTATCACAAGATGCTGAGCTTGCAAGTTATACACAACAAAGCCTGAAGTTGTCCAACAGTGACACCACCGAACAAAGATAGTTAGAACTAAGGATTCAGACACAAAGGGTTATGGGCCTAATACTTAAAGCCCTATCCAGTTCTCGTCAGATGCCCTAACATAACCTTACGGATAAACAGGGTTTCTGGGACGTGGGCATGGGTGGTTCTCATCCGAATGGTGGTACTTTGTGTCACCGGTTGTTTATCGCTCTTTGTATGGTCCTGGTGGGATTGAACTTCCCTCATAAAAGGTCACTGAAACATCTGCCTGTGATTGTGGACAGAAAGGACATTATATGTTCAATACAATCGTCAAGAAAAATATAGTGAGTTGTCTGGTAATGAAACAGTTAACTGAGTATAGCGTTCGACTAATAAATGACTTGTATCAATCGATCTTTGTTGATTTCTCTGGCTACACAACAATATTGAAAATATAGACCTTATCTTCTTCTTGTTCTTCACGTTCACCGGCTGTAAACTCCAGCCGACGGTTTTGGTTGTTCGTCCACATTTTTTTTCCAGAACTTGAGTTTTGCATGCATATCCGTTTTACAGATCTGGCTTATTTGCATACAGACTCCTGGTTCTTAGCCTCTGAGGCAGATGCACTCCGACTTGGAAGGAAACATCTCTAATTAGTCGACTCTTTCTACATGCTTGTTGGGGGCAGTGAGTCTGTTCTTTCCGCTCAACAATCGGGCATCGATACCCTTATGTGAGTACATCTTACAAAATACGTAACTGCGGTGTCCTAGCTTCTCCTAACTTACTCGTTAACATTTCATGGTATATTGTCATTTAAGCTATCATCATCATTCATAGTCGTCATCGTTGTCACAATCATCATCATGTGCCCTGCTGATAAGGGTAGGCGGCAGTTGCCACCCCCTCCCCCCGCCTTTACGATCGACAGAATTACGGATCAGGTCAGCGTTCTTGTCATGTCACACCCAACGACCAAGCGACCCAGGTATTAAAAGTGTTTTTATATAGTACAACACGTTTGACATAACATTTCAGTAATCCCCGACCCACCGCCCCTCAAAACGCTTGTCGTGAAAGGAAAATTATTAACGACTTGCTGAAATTTGATCTGTTGGGCTGAAAGATGCAACTATCGCAGTCTAGCTGTAAACCAACCATAAAACAATTCTTTTTCTTCTTCTTCTTCTTCTTCTTCTTCTTCTTCTTCTTCTTCTTCTTCTTCTTCTTCTTCTTCTTCTTCTTCTTCTTCTTCTTCTTCTTCTTCTTCTTCTTCTTCTTCTTCTTCTTCTTCTTCTTCTTCTTCTTCTTCTTCTTCTTCTTCGTGTTCTTTGCGCTGGGTTTCGTATGCTCAGATCAGACCACAAGGTGGGTTGCCTCTATGAACTCGCATGTCAGTAGCAGGTCCTTTATAACCATAACACAATGTGCAGCGTCCTTTTAACGACGAGTGAAGAAGAATAAGAACTGTCTGACATTCAATGACAGGGACTGAAATGCATAAGATATATGTCTCTGTGCTTCGGACCTACACAGCAGAGAATAACAACCAAGTAGTCAATATACGGCGGAAAGATCGTAAATTCTTTATGGTTTTGCACAACAGATGTCTGTTTTAAAAAACGATTGCGAAATAAACTTTGGGCGATTTTACACTCAATATCTCCTGAGATATGTGAGAGTTAAGAAATGTCACAGGCACTTGTTTCAATGAATAAAATTATAGCCACACACAAGAAAGAAGACATCTAGATTCAGCAAAGGATTCTTCAATTCAGGTAAGTCTAGCACTTAATTAACGATGGCGAGCCTTTTTACACTCTCATTGAAGGTGAAGAGGCACAGTGATGTTTAATCAAACAATCTGCAGTTCGTTTAGAAATAGTCGCCCTCTTATCGGCGCGCCTAGGAATATTTCGGGCCTATTAACGATTACCGGCCCATCTACAGACTTTCTCAGCTGCTCTAGGCCAGAGGTGTTTCACGTTGTACTGCTTTCTTCTTCTTCTTTTTTTTTTTTTAATCCATAAACCTTGAGTTCTGGACCCTTTGGCTCGGTACTATGGATATCGCAACCCTTCGGCTTTGATTCCATGATAGGTACCGTAATTCTGGGAGAAATATGGCTTCCCTGCCTACCCCCTGGAGTGAACCACAACTAACTACGCTAGAGAGCAGGGCACTGCTTTCTTCTATAAGAGCCTCTCATGTGACATAGATTGAGGCTGTGGGTAGGAGGTTTGGGTCAGGACCAGTTCTACATGTTCTGAAATCGTTGAAAGCTGTGTGGTTGTGTAGTTTAGTATGCGACATGTAACTGGAAGAAAATCAACGTGACACACCTCCGACGTAGATAAGTTTGAGAAAGTATGAATGAAAGGTCCGGTAGTGTGCAGATGATCCGGGAAACGTGAACATGACCATTTTCCCTTCTCTAGCCAATTCTCCAGCCCTGTATGATTTCATAGCCCATGCATATTTTATGCCCGGTTTCTACCATCATGGAGGTCTACCTCCACAAAGTTTTCCGGACACAGCGCCCTCCAACACTGTTCTCCCCAGACCGTCATGGCGCGCGTCATGTCCAAAATGGCCCAGCTTTCGGGAGAGGATGCTGTTTACGAGTCAGTTCTCCCTGATGTTCAGGTCATGCAGGATGTAGTCAGTTTTCTTCCGCTTGGTATACGGCAGAGCTATTCAAATAAGTTTACTCGGGGGCCTGCATGTTGTAAATTGGGATCGTCACGGGCTAAAGGTACAAGCCCCAGTGAGAAATATCTTTAATACAATGCAAATGTTTCCCAGATTTGGCCCGCGGGTGGCCAGTTAAATAGTCTTGGCATTCTTGTAAAATGTCAGTTAAAAAGCTCCAAATTGCTTATTTAAAATTTTTTTTTTTCATAAGGTGCCACGGCAAAAATGCACGATCATAATTTTATTTACCTCAACTTGCTTGAAGCGTCACGAAAGTTTATAGAGAATAATAATGGAGGGGTATATGCCTGGGAAGAGAAGAAAAGGTAGGCCAAAGAGAAGATGGGGGCAGGATGTGGCGGATGATCTCCAAATGGGTGTATTGGACGCAGGTCACCTTGCTTTTAATCGAAAAGTTTTCTGAAGGGTTGTTATGGGAGCAAGGCTCTGCAAAGGACATGCTACTTTCTAACCATACTTGCTTTCAGGTGCTATGCCATAGATTCTTCTGGTTGTTTTTAATCATCTTATTGTTAAAGCAAGTCTTTTCCAACAGTGATGTTACAAACACATAAATCGCAAAGTTTCTTCTTGGATATCTCTTAGTCTTGTGATTGTTGTGTTTCAGTTGATAATTATGGTTTACTCTGTGTTGCTGTTTAGTAAACCAGACAACTTTTTAATGATAGATAAAACAAACTGTCAGCAAGGGTTTAAGAACAATTACATACCTATCTATTTGTTCACCTACACACTTATTTGTCTATGTTCGTATATTTTTATGGGTCTGTCTAACAGTTCCCTTGTCTGTCTGTTTGACTGCAGACCTTTTTGTCTGTCTGTTCGCAAGCTCTTTGCTTCCACTCTGTTTACAAGATCTCTCGCTCTTTCTCTCTTTCTCGCCCTCTATGTATGAATTTTGTGTGTGTGTGTGTGTGTGTGTGTGTGTGTGTGTGTTAAAAGAGAGCGATTTAAAATACACAAAACACACATACAGACACACACATGTATACACACACGACCACATACCCAGCCACACACAGAGTGCACCACAATAGAGGCCAACCGTCAGAGTGCACCAGTCATAGACAGAAACTGTCAGAGGGCAGACCGACATAGAGCCATGTCAGAGTGCACCACATAGAAGGCGTCCCTGGCCAGAGTGCCCAACCACATAACGACGAACATGTCAATGTGCCCATATAGACGACAGACCCTTCAGAGTGCACCACATAGAGCCATGTCAGTGCAGCCAACATAGAGCCTGTCAGAGTGCCATCCCTACACTAGAGCCATGTCAGACTTAATTAAAGCAGAGCTAGAGGTCGACAGGCAAGCGAAGGATAGATGGAATTACCGAGATCGTAAATACTAGCACGCAGCACATAGCAAGGTTCTCATCCTATACCTTTACAAAATCTGACGCCGAATGCAGAACAGGACTGGATAAGAAGAAAAGGAACAACTTCGCTAAATTTTCTCCTCAATCTGTAGACAAAGTCGAGGTCAACGACTTAGCTTAATACATGCACACTATCATTTAGTTAGCTGTTAAGAATCGTAAGGTTAATCCCTAGTTTTTTATTTTTTGTCTCGAAACATGTAGGAGATATGTTAAATAAGGCCGTAGAATAACGACTGATATGTAATCGTAGTACGTACGTACATACAATCATAAGATACATACAACAGACCATACCTACATAATACAGACATACATAAATACATACAAGACATACAATACATACATACATACATACATAACATACAATACATAAATACAGACATACATACATTACCATACAGACATAACTAACATACAGAAATAAATAAATACATACATAACATAAATACATACATGACATACATACATACATACATACATACACTACATACCATACATACATAAATAATACATACATACATACATACATACATACAGTCCATACATACATACATACATACACTACATACATAATACTAATACATCCTGACATACATACAACCTATACACATACCTACTCATACATCCATACCTACATAATACATATACATACATACATACATCCATCCCTACATAATACAGCTTAAAATTCCCATGAATGCATGATACATGCTTTGCATGCATACTGTTACAACATACTGCTATTTTT
>CAJHNH020000704.1:20000-21694 GCA_905116865.2 Candidula unifasciata | reverse complement strand
TTCTTCTTCTTCGTGTTCTTTGCGCTGGGGTTGCGTATGCTCAGATAGACCCACAAGGTGGTTGCCTCTCTGACGTCCGATGTCAGTAGCAGTCCCTTCATAAACCATTAACACAATGGTCAGCGTCCCTTTAACGACTGAGTGAAGAAGAATTAAAGAACGGTCCTGACATTCGATGACAGGGACTGAAATGCATAAGATATATGTCTCTGGTGCTTCGGACCTCCACAGCAGGAAGAAAATAACAACCAAGTAGTAAAGAGACGGCGGAAAGATCGTTAAATTCCCTTTATGTGGTTTGCACAAACAGATGTCTGTTTTAAAAAACGATTGCGAACTAAACTTTGGTCGGTTTTACACTCAGATATCTCCTGAGATATGTGAGAGTTAAGAAATGTCACAGGCACTTGTTTCAATGGAATAAAATTAATATCCACACACAAGAAAGAAGACATCTAGATTCAGCAAAAGGATTCTTCAATTAAGGTAAGTCTAGCACTTAATAACGATGGCGAGCCTTTTTTAACAACTCTCAGTGAAGGTGAAGAGGCACAGTGTATGTTTTAATCAATCAATCGGCCGTTCGTGTTAGAAAATAGTCGCCTCTTAGCGGCGCGACCAGGAATATTTCGCGGGCCTATTAAACGATAGTCCCGGCCCATCTACAGACTTTCTCAGCTGCTCTAGGCCAGAAGTTGTTTGCACGGTTGTAATGCTTGTCTTCTTCTTGTCTTTTTGTTTTTTTTTATCCATAAACTCTGAGTTCTGGAACCCTTTGCTCGGTTAATATGGATATCGCAAACCCCCTTTTTTTTTTTTTTCCCGGCTTTGAATTTTTTCCATGATAAGGGGGTAACGTCGTAATTTCCCTGGCGAGAAATATGGCTTCCCTGACTACCCCCTGGAGTGGAATCACAACTAACTACGCGAGAGAGCAGGGCACTGCTTTCTTCTATAAGAGCCCTCTCATGTGACATAGATTGAGGCTGTGGGTAGGAGGTTTGCGGGTCAGGACCAGTTTCTTACATGTTCTGAAATCGTTGAAAGCTGTGTGGTTGTGTAGTTTAGTATGCGACATGTAACTGGAAGAAATCAACGTGACACACCTCCGACGTAGATAAGTTTGAGAAAGTATGAATGAAAGGTCCGGTAGTGTGCAGATGATCCGGGAAACGTGAACATGACCATTTTCCCTTCTCTAGCCAATTCTCCAGCCCTGTATGATTTCATAGCCCATGCATATTTTATGCCCGGTTTCTACCATCATGGAGGTCTACCTCCACAAAGTTTTCCGGACACAGCGCCCTCCAACACTGTTCTCCCCAGACCGTCATGGCGCGCGTCATGTCCAAAATGGCCCAGCTTTCGGGAGAGGATGCTGTTTACGAGTCAGTTCTCCCTGATGTTCAGGTCATGCAGGATGTAGTCAGTTTTCTTCCGCTTGGTATACGGCAGAGCTATTCAAATAAGTTTACTCGGGGGCCTGCATGTTTGTAAATTGGGAATCGTCACGGGCTAAAGGTACAAGCCCCAGTGAGAAATATCTTAATACAATGCAAATGTTTCCCAGATTTGGCCCGCGGGTGGCCAGTTAAATAGTCTTGGCATTCTTGTAAAATGTCAGTTAAAAAGCTCCAAATTGCTTATTTAAAATTTTTTTTTTTCATAAGGTGCCACGGCAAAAATGCACGATC
>CAJHNH020000704.1:0-15000 GCA_905116865.2 Candidula unifasciata | reverse complement strand
TGAATGGGTACCACGAATATTCCTGGGAAGTAAAGGCAGACGGTGTGATGTTGACCACATCACCTACTGAGTGCCGATTGGTACATAAAATATAGGTCCAGCCCTATACGTCTGAAGGCGTGGAAAAGGGTCCTTTACTTAAACTAGCTTCGAACCCGGCTCTCTCATATGAGACCCGACCAGTCACTCCTTGAGTTTAGTATTGCCATGGGTTTAATACTGCTCTTTATAACTCCCCGGGATTCGAACCCGGCTCTCTCACATGAGACCCCGCCAGTCACTCCTCGAGTTTAGTATTGCCATGGGTTTAATACTGCTCTTTATTACTCCCCGGGATTCGAACCCGGCTCTCTCACATGAGACCCGACCAGTCACTCCTCGAGTTTAGTATTGCCATGGGTTTAATACTGCCCTTTATAACTCCCATGGACATTAGCAAGGGACTGAAAGAGTTAGGGGTTTAAAGTCAAGAGGATCCGGGACTGAAAAGAGTTAAGGGTTTTAAGTTAAGAGGATCCGGACTAAGAGTTAGGGCTTTACCGAATAGTGATTTTCACTATTCGGCCGAATACGAATAACGAGACCAACTATTTGGCCGAATACGAATACTAATACGAATAGTGTGTAGTGTATAAATATATCTAAAAAAAATTTATAATGTTAAATGTACGCTGAGCTTTTACTTCACATAAAGTAGCACAGAATATTCATCTTCTTCTTTTGCATTCTGAGCTCTTAAGGTTTACTGCTGCAGATATCACTCGTATTTATTCATCTCTCTGACTGGCCTTCTCTCAGGTGAATACAGTGTTATTTCTCTGTTATTTGATATTCTTTCAATATGCCCAACCATTTTAGTCTGTTAGCTCTCATGATGCCAGTGATCAATGGTGATTTGAACAGATTATGTGTTACGTTGTTGCTTCTCACTCTCTATTCCCCGCTGTTAGCATCTTTGATGGGTCCAAAGATTTGTCGTAAGACTGTTTCCGAAAATCTGTAATAAGGCCTCATTTCTTTTATTTCTGCTTCAAGTTTCAGAGCCATATAACACGACTGGTCTTACAAACGTTTTATTTATTTTGCTCTGGGTGTTGCGAGACAGACACTTTGACTTTAGCAGATGTTGAAGGGCATAGTTTACTTTATTTCTAGATTGTATTCTAGATTGTATTTCTTCTCTCAGCATGTTGGAGCAGTTAAAGTTTGCACCCAAGTACTTATATGTTTCCGTTCGTTTGATTTTCATAGTATCGACTTGGATGTGGCCGGAGTTTATATTCCTTCCATGCCTAGTTAGTATTCGTATAGAATAGTAAACATTTACAAACATTTTATGTTTTGCATCCTTCAGTCAGTCTGTCGTAACTAATAACTAGGAATGAAAGAATTCTAAGTATTATAACAAGTAACTAAACTTGGAAAATGTCACTAACAGATTAGTTAATGCATGGAAGCTGCATTAGCTTTCAACAAAACCAATCGTTCCATTTTGTCAGTATTAAAGCCGTGTATGCAGAAGCGGGTGTAAGGTAACTACTATTCGTATTCGGCCCTACTGCAACTATTCGGCCGAATACCGAATAGTCATTAGGTCCACTATTCGGCTCCGAAGCGAATGCGAAGCGAATATTCGGTACAGCCCTACTAAGAGTTAAGGGTTTTTAAGTCAAGAGGATCCGGGACTGAAGCTGTTAATCTAGGCTTACAGCTGGTGCCCGCTAAGAATATGAGAGATTGCATTGAATATTGTACTATCTGGCTCAAACAACCTCCCGACAAGAGCTTCTCACAAAGCATGAACCCTGTAGCTCCAGTGGCGATCCATGAATCACTGTAAAAAATTGCACTCGTGATCCCTAGAAGAAGAAGAAGAAGAAGAAGAAGAAGAAGAAGAAGAAGAAGAAGAAGAAGAAGAAGAAGAAGAAGAAGAAGAAGTAACAACAACACGTACACATATTATTTCCATCTACAGCACAATGGCGGGCCTAGTTATTAAACAGATATGTACATTGTGCTTACTTCCAGTGTCGATCGTCTGCAGCGAAGATTGTCCCCAAGAGTGTGTGTTGTTTGGATGCACTGGCAACGCACGCTTCATGTGTCAGCGCATGTTTAGACATGACTGTCGGAGTTGCTACAGATACACAGGTATCTTATCGCGGCAAATGATGACCCCAAGAACAACCCATCGGGCTAGGGTGAAATCGACCAGACGGCCTGGGAAATCCAAAGGGAGTAACGGTAATTCCCCTTCAGGGGAAAAGCAGCTAGAATGTGCCTTTGAAGAGGGGAAGTTACTTTGTGTGTAATGACTGTAATTTTCACACCAGTCAACGGTTTTCAATATTAAAATCGTGGGCACAGTAATTCGTGTGTTTGGCTTAATGAATATTTTCCCTTGTTGTGCCGTCGCTCAGTTAATCAATTCATCCACCGATTAATCAATCAATAATGTGCCATCTCCACAGTGGAAAATGGCTGTAGTGGATCCCCAACATACTATTTCTTTGGCCCTGAATGTACACTCTCTAAGACCGCGGTTCGTCCAACTCTTAGCATTGTCCGTCTATTTATAAAAACAGGCATGCTCCGTGCAGAGTGGCAAGCATCACTTTAGAGGTCCAGGGTAGTTAGCATCCTTTGGATATTTTTTCCAGGTGATGCCGGTTTGGTGCGAAATGAGCAAGCAGACAGACTGGCTGGCTCTGTACCACTTGGTGGTGAATTAACGCATGACAAGTTAGATATTGTGAGGGCCTTTTGGGAGCGAGTAAACAGTGCGGAGCAGCAGATAGATCGTTACGGTCTAAGGTGAATGGCGCTGCAAGGAGTTACCAGGAGATCTGGTTGACGCTCAACACTCAGGGGAAGGATGAGACGGATATACAATCAGAGGATTACTTGTACTATCGGAATTAGAACTCTTCGCTTGCTGTTGAAGATGGGGACTTGACACTTATGGGAGTATCCCGAGTGCTGTGATGTAGATTTCTTATTCAACAGTCTCCTATTTGTTTTGCTGTCTGCCTCTTGTTCGCCCGCCTTAACATTTCCCTGCAGTACGGTTCCCAGAGTGTTACGTTTCTGGAACTAGATTAGTCCGGAGGTGGATAAATGATCAGAACCTTCCGGTTGAGTTTACAGAAAGTGAATTCAAAGAAGAAGATGATGATTAAATATTTGCCAAGACAAGAGAATGTTTATGAATTTATTACTGTCATGTAAGTATTATCGAGAGTAATATTGCCTTTCATACATACTCTATGTATTCGGCTGACAATAATTCATACTTTAAAAAAAAATCATTTATCTTTAATGTCTGGCATCTGTTCAGAGACGTGATAGGGTGTCAGCCAGGACAACATTTATGTCACTGATGTGGACACACTCTCTCTCTCTCTCTCTCTCTCTCTCTCTCTCTCTCTCTCTCTCTCTCTCTGTTTCTCTCTCTGTTTCTCTCTCTCTCTCTCTCTCTCTCTCTCTCTCTCTCTCTCTCTCTCTCTCTCTCTCTCTCTCTCTCTCTCTTGTTGTACCCCACCAGGACAAAAGCGATAAAAACCTGGTGACATTAAGTGCCACCATGCTGATGGGGATCACCGGTGGAGAGGTTCCAGAAACCCCTTTCAGCCGTTAGACCATATTTATGACTAGGCTTTATTCAGGGCCCCCGCCAAAAGCCAGGATGGGGCTTCAAATAACGAAAAATTGCACCCTACAAGGGGACGACTTACAACATTAAAATGTGGGCTAATTTAAAGCTGTAGTTCTGCGAAGTAGTTTGAGAAAGCAAATGTAGACTCCATCTGTAAATACGAGGATCTTCGGTGTTCCTTCTTCAAAGACTGTCAGTGGTTTGTGGTCTGTCTGGACTATAAACTTTCTACCAAGCAAATATTTTGAAAATTTAGTTACCCCCACGGCAAGAGAAAGTTTCTCAGGTTCCACTGTAGAGTAACGTTTCTCCGCTTCTGACAGCTTCCGACTGGAATAAAGTACTGGGTGGAAAATGTTCCTATGTTCCTGTAATAAATTACACGATATGGAATACTCACTTGCATTGCATTTGTCGCTTAACTTTAATAACAGCGATTTGGTCCATTTGTTCGTCCAAATATCAGCAGATACATTTTTTTAGAACTCCCGTGAACATTATGAAGTTTGTGAAACTATACTGAAATACTTGCGCTGCAAATGCAACTGCACTTAAATGTTTAACCACATATGATCGGCTTTTTTTTTTTTTTTTGGAAGATTATTTTAATTTTTTTTTTAATATTGTCCGCAGATTGTTGTACAATTATATAAATAGTTCTAAACAGAAAGAAGTTTAGCAAGCAGCCCCTGATTAACGGGTAGTCCCGCAAATGAATCACTAAAATTGCAGATAAAGACGAATGGACAGCACGGTATAGAGGCGAATGTTACAGTCGCTTTTCTTTCTTCGCGTTCACCGACCGTAAACTCCAGGTGTTCGTCCATATTCGGACGTTAGTCTTGTTCCAGAACCCGAGTGAAGCGTGCCCGTGCGTTTCAAATATTTGGCTAATTTGCAGGCAAATTCTTGGTTCTTGCCACTTAGGGCAGAGGTACTTCGACTTCAAAGGATACCCCCACCCCAATTAGCTGACTTCTGCGACATACTTGATAGGAGGCAGTGGGTCGATTCTTGTTTTCCCAATATTGGAGCCCCAGAACCCACACAGGGAATAAATACTTTATAACTGATCATGGCTCTAAAGTCGGCCCAGCCTAAACATGGGTCCCAGAAAATGTTCATGGAATGCCGTTTGGTCTAAAACAACAGTATGGTTGCAGCACTAAATCCCCAATGCGCCACTGACGTGAAAGGGGTCTGTTACTTTACTTTAATGTGCAACCTCAAGAGCTGGACCCAGGGTCGTGTTTAGGAGTGTGCAGCGTGTATACTCCGCGGGACAGCGAGATTCTGAAGCTATTAACGTATGAACAGTAGTTTTTTTAATTATTAACTACCGATGCGCTAGCTAAGTTGGTTAAACCAGCCGCGCGGCTGACAAGCTCCTTGTGGTCCGGGCTTACGACTGGGGGTAGACAGAAAAGCCATATATTTCCCAGATTTAGGGTATTTATCATGGAATCAAAGCCTAAGGGTTGCGATATCCATAGGACCGAGCCAAAAGGGTGTACAACTCAAGGTTTCAATTTGTGTGTGTGTGTGTGTGTGTGTGTGTGTGTGTGTGTGTAAGTGTTAATATATAAAGCGGGAGAATAAAATCAGTGACTGCGCGGAATACAGAGCAGGTTTCCAAAACAGCTGCTAACACACACCACAAAGTGTCTACCCAGAAAATAAAAGTGCTGGTGTTCACCCCTGAGCGCTGAAACAATATGACGCATTAAAAAAAATGGCGGTACTGCTAATCGCCAAAGAGAAAAAAAGAAATTCCCTCACTATGACTATATAGAAGTGTTTTAACACAGGGGACAAGGAAATGTGAGGGATAAAGCTAACGTTACTTGTCAAGATGGTCAACCACAGGAGATCTACTGGAAAACGCCTGTGAGAACGATCCTAGAAGATTCGGATCAGCTGCCACATTCTGTATGTTGAGCTGATTAAATAAACTGACATTGCAGCGCTTGAGGCCTTCCCATAAGCGCTTTGTCCCAATATTCACCAGTTAGCGTAGAGTTCAAATATCAATGGTGCCAGCAGCATTCTGATTGTACGTTTGTCTTGCCTTTCCTCTGAGCCAGATCCCCATCGACCCTCGCCACTGCATCACTCTCACCAGACTGTGGTGATCCATTTACTCCTGCGAACTCTACACGTTCTCCCACAAGACCGTAACCTCATCAACATGCATCAGTATTCCACTACGTTGTGCAGAGCCAGCCAGTCTGTCCAACTGTTCTTTCCCAACACACCGAGATTCCTGGAGTCAAAACCCAGGCTATGCTCCTTATCCGTGACCTCCGAATCGAAGCATGCCACTCTGCACGAAGAATGCCTTTTATCGTGTTTTCTAACAAGCGGAAAGCTGCAGTGACCGCCTCCACCTCCATTCTTAAGCTGGATCTGTGCGGTTTTTTTTTTAACCTGAACCAAACAGAATAGCAGGTTACATCAAGACACTACATGGTAATACTGTAAGGTGAACTTAATATAAACTTTTATGAGGTTTGAACCTGTTATCTGGGACTGGTGCTGTTGGACTGACATTCGGCTTGACTGCAAGTTGAACCAAGTAGTAGCCCGGAGCGGCAAAACAATCAGTCGATAGCAGCAAAGAGGGAGTTGAAGGCGGCCGCTGTAGCTGAAGGAATGATGAGTATAAACTAAGTTCTTGGCTGTTATACTTAAGGTATTTACATCATAAATACGGGTGCTGGGTTAACCGACAACAGTCACAGTGTAAATGTACATGTTTATTTGCTTCCACCCCAAGTATACAGACGTTGAATCAACTGTAAACGATAATGCAACGATTATCATTATATATCTTTGTTTATCCTAAAAGTGTAATGGCCATCTTTTGTTTTATATGATTATACAATTGTGTGAAATTATGTTTTAATTACCATAACAAGGAGTAATTAACGCATTAAAAGCATGGGTTTCTAATTGAAGACAGTTGTATATTATGTTTGTTAGATTTCTATTCTCCTTTTGCTTTCACTTTACCTGGCGGTTGGCTAATTGTTGTGGTTTACAGCTCGGCATCTATTTCTGCTTACTTCCGCTGTACACGTCCGATTTGTGTAAACATTTAATTAGTCGCTTTTTACGACCGGCGATTTGAAGGGGCGGTGGGTCTACCCCCCTCTGTGGCCGCTGGCAAATGAGGGTGGGGGGGGGGGGGGGGGGGAATGGAACGCACATGGCGAGTTTAGTATAGTCCATTTCAAAAGTTGTGGCATCTTTAAAAAAACTAGCATTCAGTAACCGTGTGGTGTAAATTGTTAAAATTTAGTTTCTGACCTGTTAATAACTATGTCTTTGTAGAAAGATAATTATAATGTAACCAAACGGATAGATTTTTTGTCTTTTTTTATTTTTATTTTTTTTATTTGCAGTATATGAAAATACAGACACTGTATTAGTCAAAACATGTTTACAGTAACAGAGTGACAAGAACTTTTCAAAGCGTCAAATTCCACATGTTCCAGAGGTAACCCGAGCGAAAAACAGCTTTTATTTCTTAGCTGGGCAATCTCCTAGATTACCCTTCTATGAATTAAATGACCATACGGTTTCATTGAATGCGGAATAGGCTATCAAATAACGATCACGCATCCATGAACATGAGAAACGATTTCCAAAACAACTTCAACGTTTATGGTTTAAAGTAAAAAGATTTGTGTCATCTCATCTTCATCCTCTTGAACCTTGTGGTGCCGAGGTGTCAACATTTTTTGTCAATTACTGTCTATTCTATGTCGGCTATATTGTCTACCCACAGATTTTATGCCGCGTGTCCTGGTGATTTTTTAAAATAAATTGTATAGATGGATGTCCTTAAATTGCCAATAATACTCTCTTAGTCTTCCATAACCATTGTCTCTCTCAGCCTCTTTAATATTCCTGTTTTCAGGACACACTACAGATCAGTGTTGCCACTTTGGATGTTTTACATCCAGATTTAGATGTTTTCCTTTGCATTTAGATGGATTTTTTGACATTTAGATGGTAGATGTTTCTCTAGATATTTTCCATTTGGAGTAAATTTATCAAATCTAGCCTAAGAAACAGGATGACATTTGACCCCTTAAATGCTATCTTGACAATAAAATTTGGCCTGACAAGAGTAGGAAAAGACTGTTCCACTTACCAGCTCCCTGATTAGGTATTAAAAGAAATTGGATCAGCTAAAGCATACCAGAGTCATTTTGGATCTGAAACTTCAACTTCATCATCCAAGCTAAGTTTATCCTGTGGATCTTGTAAGGCAGACTTCAGTAAAGATGAGGACATGATTCTATAGGGTAAGTCATATCAATTGCTATGTAATTTATGACTCTTTCCATTAGGATGTTTTTTCTAGATGTTTTCCACGCAAATTTAGCTGTTTTTAGATATGTTTTGACTCCGTTTTAGATATTTTTTGTCAAAGAAAAGTGGCAATACTATTTGAATGAGTAAGGGCTGGAAGACAACTTATCACAGATATCAGAAATAGAGTAATTATGTTTTGGTCATATTATGAGAAGAAGAAAATTGGAACATGTTGTCACCACTAGAAAGATATGTGGAAAAAGAAGCAGAAGAAGACAACACGAAAAGATTCTTGGCGGCTTTTTGTTTTGGCATAGAGAAACGAACGGATCCATGCTGTTAAAAGTAAATGTAAAAATAAAAAGTTAGGGGCCCTTTTCCACTCCTTTAGGTGTATAGGGCATATAGGGCTAGACCTATATTTTTACAGACCAATCAGCACAAGATAAGTGATGTGGTCAGCATCACGCCGGCCGCCTTTACTTCCCGGGACTGCACCTGGTACCCACACAAGGCTGGGTCGACCTGGGAGTCAGGGTCATTTTTGAAAAAAGTCCGGCTCCGTCAGGGAGCTAACCCACGGTCTTCCGATCCGCACGCTAGCGTCTAGCCGCTACGCCACGGCGACTTCCGAAGATCACTGTAGAGAGACATAACTGTCTACACCAGTCTAAGGCACATGATCATGAAGTAAAGGGCAGATCTTAGCGTGGAATTTTCTGGCTCAGTGTTGTAATGGTTTTATGTCCCATCGGGTTTCGAATCTCTCCGCTTCATGACTGTTTTCAGATTTGTCTGTTTTGAACTGCTGCTGCCGCTGTTCTGGAGACCCTACATTCCATGCCATCTCTCCCACCAACGGACAGATGAATAGCCACGATGAGTGGCCACATGCAAAAACTTTCCAACTATCTGGATCAATACCAAAGTTGTCAATGAGATCTATTTTATTTAGTCCCTCTTGTTAGCGGTTGACTTTATGTAGTCCACGGTAAAGAATTTTTTAAGGCAGTATTTGGTGGGTCAAAATTGTCTGTTCAGCGAGGCAGGGATTGTTTCCGAACTGTGAAGATCGTGGGCAGGCCTGCTCTGTCAAGGTCAACAGTATCAGAAAAAAATGTTCTTGCTATTAAGTGTTTAGCCGTCCCTAAGGTAAACCGTGTGTGGTTTAACTCTTTCAGATCAAAGGAACGCATCATGCGTTCATAGGTTCCTACTTAAAAGCTCAGGAAGCTCCAATTCTACGCCTCTCTTGACTACCCGTTGGGCCACTGGTGCTAAACCCCTTGGGACTCAGAGAGTTAACCTCTTGAGATGGTGCTCGTAAACTATCCATGTTGCGCTTGCATACCGAAATCCTGGAGTCACAAATGCTTTGTATTACACACTCACAGCTTCCTTTGTGGAAAAACTGCCGAAGGTACTGACGAGTATCTTTTATCGGAATGTGACATCAGTCTAATGAGTGGCGTCAGTCTAAAGAGTGGCCTCAGTCTAATGAGTGGCGTCAGTCTAAAGAGTGGCGTCAGTCTAATGAATAGCGTCAGTCTAAAGAGTGGCGTCAGTCTAAAGAGTGGCCTCAGTCTAATGAGCGGCATCAGTCTAATGAGTGGCGTCAGTCTAAAGAGTGGCGTCAGTATACTGAATAGTGTCAGTCTTAAGAGTGGCGTCAGTCTAAAGAGTGGTGTCGGTCTAAAGAGTGGTGTCATTCTAAAGAGTGGCGTCAGTCTAATGAGTGGCGTCAGTCTAAAGAGTGGCCTCAGTCTAATAAGTGGCGTCAGCGTAATGAGCAGCATCAGTTTAATTAGTGGCGTTAGTCTGAGGCGTGACGTCAGTCTGAAGATAAGCGTCAGTCTAATGAGTGGCGTCAGTCTAATGAGCAGCATCAGTCTAATGAGTGGCGTCAGTCTAATGAGCAGCATCAGTCTAATGAGTGGCGTCAGTCTAACGAGTGGCGTCAGTCTAATGAGTGGCGTCAGTCTAAAGAGTGGCGTCAGTCTAATGAGTGGCGTCAGTCTAACGAGTGGCGTCAGTCTAATGAGTGGCGTCAGTCTAACGAGTGGCGTCAGTTTAATGAGTGGCGTCAGTCTAACGAGTGGCATCAATCTAACGAGTGACGTCGTCTAACGAGTGGGATGAGTCTAATGAGTGGCGTAAGTCTAATGAGTGGCGTCAGTCTAACGAGTGGGATGAGTCTAATGAGTGGCGTCAGTCTAATGAGTGGCGTCAGTCTAACGAGTGGGATGAGTCTAATGAGTGGCGTAAGTCTAATGAGTGGCGTCAGTCTAATGTGTGGCATCAATCTAACGAGTGACGTCAGTCTAACGAGTGGCGTCAGTCTAACGAGCGAAATCAGTCTAATGAGTGCGTCAGTCTCATAAGTGGCGTCAATCTAAAGAGGCGCCAGACCAATAAGTGGCTTCAGTTTAATGAGTGGCGGTAATCTAATGAGTGGCGTAGTTTAAATTTCTGGTTTCAAATTGATCTTAATCAAGAAGCAATTATTCGTTGAGTGTTAAGAAATGGCTTTTTTTTTTTTTTAGCGACGTTAGCTATTGCTGCTTTTTGTTTAAGGTTCTCTTTGGTATGTGAGAATAGTACTTGAACTGGTTTCCAAAGTCCACTCAGTCAAAATAGGTAGAAGGGAAGTTTAAGGGAAAAAAGACTGCTACGCAATAATGACCACACTCCTATTTGATCAGTGGTGAGGGGTGCATAAAACGGTTGTAGTCGCCCCGTCTCTGGAGATTGTTTGTGTGTGTGTGTTTGTGTGTGCGCGCGCGCGCGCACGCGTATACTTATGTGTTTCTTAATGTGTATCTGCGTGCGTGTCTAAAAGTGGATTAAGAAGAGGGAAGTGCCCCAGCAAGTAAAGTTTGTTAAGAGTGTTAACAAAAAGAGTAAATTTGCTGTATGCTTACGCACATTATGCAGAATCTAGCGAGGGAAAACTACAGTTTACTTGTGCAACAATACCAGATGGGCGCACACACTCAAAATCGATGCGACGAGGGGGGAAATATCACGTGATACCGTCTCCAGTGTAATTGTTACTTGCTAATGCTTACACATGCGCACTGATCACGCATTGCGACAGGGTGTCACAGCCATTCTTCTGATGAGCTCGACAGCAGTCAGATCTGTTTACAGACAATAAAATGTTTTTGAATGGGTTCAGTAATGTTTCTTTCTTTCCCCCCCCCCCTCTCTCTCTCTCTCTCTCTCTCTCTCTCTTCAGATGTCGTCCGTGGCTGCTACACTATTTACCCGCAGGTGCCCTGGTATAAAATTGGGCAGAACTGATGCATCATGTTTGAGGAAAACATGTACTGTAAGTGTTTCGGCATGAGTACAGGGCATGATCCCCACACCCAATGCAGTATATCGCAAGACCTCCATACCTCCTTGAGTAAATGATCCCACGGCCCCCTTAAGTATATGGCAAGAATTCCAACAACCCCGACCTAACCCGAGTATATGGTATAACCCCCATAAACCCGCTGGAATATGGCATGACCCCCATATCCTCTTTAGTTTATGGCATGATCCCCATACCCCCTTGAGTATATGGCAAGACCCTCCTCATACCTCCTTGAGTATATGGCATGACGCCCATACCTTCTTGAGTATATAGCAAAACCCTTATACCCCCTTGAGTATATGGCAAGACCCCCATACCCCCTTGAGTATATGGCAAGACCCCCATACCCCCTTGAGTATATGGCAAGACCCTCATACCCCATTGAGTATATGGCATGACCCCCATACCACCTTAAGTATATGGTATGACCCTCATATCCCCTTGAGTATATGGTATGACCTTCATATCCCCCTGAGTATATGGCATGACCTTCATATCCCCTGAGTATATGGCTAGACCCTCATACCCCTTTGAGTAAAGCGCAAGACCTTCACCAACCCCGCCCCTCCCCCGAATATACGGCAAAACCTCCACGCCCCCACGCCCCCCCCCCCCAACTTTTTAAAAAATGTGGTTAAAAAGAGTAGAGGAGGACAACAGAGTCAGCAACAAGGAAAACAGACAGTATGAAGATAAGTTTGGTCAGATTTCAGTGTGGGTTCCGGGGCCCCATTGTGGGGAAAACAAGAATAGACCTACTGCCTCCCCAACAAGCATGTCGTGAGAGCCAACTAACTAGGAGCTTCCTTTGAAGTCAGAGTGCATCAGCCTGAGAGGCAAAGGAACCAACAGTCTGCATACAAATAAGTCACATATGTAAGATGTGCACGCAACTCTCGAGTTATGGAACTAGACTAAAGTCCACAGGTGGATGAACAGCCACAACTTTCTACCGGAGTTTACAGCCGAAGAACGCAAAGAAGAAGTTTGGTCAGAATGTGTTTTTAATCTGTAAGTAAATGCCTGTATTATCATATTAATTATATCTTTAACTGAAGATATACTAACTGCTTAAGAAAACCAACTAAAAATTTCCTTGACTTTTTGTTTAGAAAGAAAAAAACGTTTTAAAAATATTTCGTTTTTTTTTTTTTAATTTTAATCGAAATGAAAAAAAAAAATTATAATGGATTATTACAAATACAAATGTACTCTGATTGCAAAAGTGCTTGACGTCCTAATGTAAAACAGCAACTACTTCTACCACCACCTCTACAAAAACTGCTACTACCACCACCTCCCCAACAACTGCTACTACCACCACCTCCACAACAACTGCTACTATTAGAAATACTGATGCTGCTACTGCTGTTATTAATTGTTATAATATCAAAAATAAAAATAATACTGACAATAATAAGTCAACAACGAGATAATTGTATTTCAATGTTTTGCTTGTGTGTGTGTGTGTGTGCATGTGTGTATTTGCGGCTGTGTGTATGTGTGGTGTGCATGCGTGCATGTGTATATATATGTGTGTGTTTGTGCCTGATTAATGTAAACAAAACAAAATTAAAAGCAAAAGTTTACATTTTTTTTAAAAATGGGCGCAGCTCATTAAGTAAATATAACTGTCAAATGGTGTGGTTTATGTAAACAACAGGTGCGTCTGGACCGACGCTTTTCAACGTTTTTTTAGTCAGTAGGAACAGCTTAATAGGACGAATTGGTGTAAGTTGGCTTAAAACCTATCCTCCATCGGGAATCGAGGTCGGATTATATAGCCTTCTATGCCCCTCTTCGTACTCCCAAATTCTCCGTGTTCCTTTATTCCCACAAATTCCATTTGGCCGGCAGTTTGTGGGACCCCCGTGAATAATTATACTTCACATGAAGTTTGACTGTCAGCATTTCTCTACAATTCCCGTGAAGTTAGACTATCAGCAATTCCCGTGTTGTCCCAGGTAGACTCAAAATATTCCACTCACATTTTTACTGACATCATTCTGTCTAGGCATAAATTATCTAGGGGAAAATGAGATTCACTACAAACACGAAACGCCGCGGCTCCAGTAACTACCCCTTGGAATCTTCGATGACGCTATTTAACAAACGTGTACGTGTAGAATCGCACCACAGAACCCCAAAAGAAGCTCTCTAAGTAGTATAGGACATACAAGATTCGGTTTGATTGATTCATCGATTGGCGGTTGTTTTCCTGAAACAACCACAACATCGCACTTTTTTTTTTTTTTCGTTTCTCGTTTATCTGTTTGTTTCTCAACACTTCGATGGGATAACTGAATACAGAAAAAGAAGAAGAAGAAGAAGAAGAAGAAGAAGAAGAAGAAGAAGAAGAAGAAGAAGAAGAAGAAGAAGAAGAAGAAGAAGAAGAAGAAGAAGAAGAAGAAGAAGAAGAAGAAGAAGAAGAAGAAGAAGAAGAAGAAGAAGAAGAAGAAGAAGAAGAAGAAGAAGAAGAAGAAGAAGAAGAAGAAGAAGGAAGGATTATTGTTCCTTGCTTCCCATGTGGGTCATGGTAAAACACGGATGTGTAATTTTTTATAATACAAACTGTCCTAGAATTACGACCTACATGACTTAAACCATTCGCAATTAAAACTCGATGCGAACGCTTCGCTTCGTAATGCCGGGATGCCAGGTTCGATCCCAGCTGCGGGCAACGGGCCTTGCGTTGGTTTCGACAGTGGTATCAAGAAAGCCGACCGTCCAGCAGCAATGGCAAACTACTGGATGTAAATTGCCTAGAGAAACCACACAACAGCCAGGGGCTGCTAGGGTTGGTTCTGCAACGTCCTGTAAAGTATACGCAACTAATATATATATATATATATATATATATATATATATATATATATATATAGTAATTTAAGGTTGTGCGATGTATATAGTACGCAGCACAATGAAGTACATATTCTGTTTTTTTTCATATTATGTACAATTATTATACGTAGAAATATTGAATTGTTGTGTTTTGCGTTTTATTTTTACAAACCGTTTAAAAAAAACAGTGATGAAAAAATAAAAATTCGACTTACGACCTGTAAGCCGGATCGGAACACGGTAGACAGTCGATGAGGCCACATAAATGCGTGTTTAAACGAGTTGTCGGCACCAAGCAAGTATTCTACAGCTTGAGAATCCCTGGAGTAAGTGTTTACAACGGGGTAACATGGCGGAGATCAAAACAACGGTAATTTCCGATCCGCTTCTATTAGTTTTTACGATTTCATGGACTTTATAGGAGCAGATGTGGTCTAAGCAACAGAGGCCTTTACTGGGGTAATTACGGCTTCAAACATTAGAAGTTTACGGGGATGTTTACGGTACTCGTACTGAGGTACTGGAATATTTCTGCATAAGAGTGACACTATTAGTCGCAAGAAGATGATGAATCTGTTGAGAGAAATGGGAACAGCAAAAGTAAAACTGTATGTGGGCGTGTCCGGATTACGGTTAGGTTGAGATCTCAAAACCAATTTTTTTCCCCATAAATAAACAGAGGGGTAACCCGTGAGGACGTTAAATATTATATATTAATAAAGTAACAGAAATGTATCTTAAATATTATACGGAAAAATACCAATGGTTTGAAAACCCCTTTTGTTGAGAAATGTCCGTAGTTAATTTATTGTTAGTCAAA
>CAJHNH020000703.1:241340-242866 GCA_905116865.2 Candidula unifasciata | reverse complement strand
ATCAACAAATTTGAATGACCAAATCAACGTTGCGACTACAAAGGTTTTATCAGCATAAACAAAATAATACTGCTAATTTGTTTTAAGGTAATCATAATAGCTTAGAATTCGAAAGAAGAGAGTAGTCTGTGGACGTATTATCTAAAAACAACATATTAAAAAAAAAAAAAAACATGCTGTAAGATTGGAGAAGGAAAGAGAGAGAGAGAGAGAGAGAGAGAGAGAGACAGAGAGAGAGAGACAGAGAGAGAGACAGAGAGACAGAGAGAGAGACAGAGAGAGACAGAGAGAGAGACAGAGAGAGACAGAGAGAGAGACATAGAGAGACAGAGAGAGAGAGAGAGAAGAGAGAGAGAGAGAGAGAGAGAGAAAACGAATGAACGAACTTTACTATTAAATGGTCACAAGTTGAGTCTTACATTCAGCAGCCCCTTTTCTAACTCTCCCCCCGACACACACACACACACACACACACACACAGACACACACACACACCATTACACATACACACATCATTACACACAAACATATACACACATACACTAATCTTTAATAAACACAATTTTTTTTAACTACAAACAAACTTTCTTTATATATCAAATACTATATATGCGTATACAGTAAAAGCACAAAGGCATGGGTTACACATGTATACATATAAATATGCCTACATTTACGCAGACACGAACACTCATACGTACACATAGTCATATAAGAAAGAAAGAAAAAGAGAGAGAGAGAGAGAGAGAGAGAGAGAGAGAGAAAGAGATAGATAGATAGATAGAGAGAGAGAGCAAGAGAGAGAGAGAGAGAGAGAGAGAGAGGAGACTGAAACAAAAAAATAAAGACAAACAGACAAACAAACAGTTTGACACTCGTTCATGATATACGTAACAGTGTTCCAATGTTGCACGCAAATTTTTTTTTTTTTTTTTGGTTTTAAAGCTCCACCCTAGCCATTACAGGATCCCTAATATAACCTAGCGGTTGAACGGGATTTCTGGGACCTCTTCCTGGGTGATACCCATCCGCATGGTGGTGACACTTCGTGTCACCGGGTGTTTATCGTTTGGCGGAAGTCCTGGTAGGGTTAAATCTAACTAACTAACCCTCATCCACGAGATGTTAATCCTACAGTCTCCGTTCCTTGAGGGGAAAAACTAAAACTAAAAAGTCAAATCATAAAGTCGAAAAAGTCAATCAAATTTACAGTAAAGGGAAATTGTATCAATGGGTGTGAGGCAACGACAGACACTATTCTGTCTAAGCAATGTTTCCCCGCTGTAAATTTGAACAAAGAAGACGCACACAATAGATTGCACAATTTATTGTCTGTCATATTTCGCTGTATCTCGTCAGGTGCATACTACAGTAAAAATTACATAAATGAAGCAAAAAAGTGAATCCTTTATAACTGAAGTACAATTTCAACAATATTCAAACATGACTGCCTGTTTTTAACAGGCCAGCCGTAAAGAACCATCTCTTTCTGAATACAGAGTCCCGGGCGCAGGTGATGAATCGCG
>CAJHNH020000703.1:208840-238840 GCA_905116865.2 Candidula unifasciata | reverse complement strand
TGACATTGATCCGTTGTATAAAACATAAAGTATAAACTATAAACCATAAACTATAAACCATAAACCATAAAATATAAACCACAAACTTTAAACTAATCTGTGTTGAATTTTTTCGCTTTACATGCATACGTTGGCGTGTGTGGATTTGGCGTTCAGAACGCGCTTTGTAATGCCTGGGTGCCTTGTTCCATCCCAACTGCAGGCGATTTGACAGCAAACAGCGTTGCGTTGGTTTCGACAGCGGTACCGAAAGCCGACCATCCAGTAGCAGTGGCAAACTACTGAACGTAAAATTTGCCTAGAAAAAAAAAATGCAGAGGTTGAATCTGAAAAGTCATGTAAAGAAAACGCAACTAACTAATCTTCTTCTTCTTCTTTCGTGCGCCTGAAGTAAGTTGTCTACATTAGCAATTTTGTCTCTTGTATAAATTTCATTGTCGTTGTTAGTTTATTCAGTGGTCTATAGAGTTTACGTTGTACTGTTTTTCTTTCTTGCCAAAAGGTTTGCCTTAATGTGTCAAATTCGGTGCAGTCCTGGAGTACATGCTCTGCTATCTGAGGCACCTTTCTACAGGTGCACATGGCTGATACGCCTATCTTGAATTTTGTGTACATGTGGTTACGTAATCGGTTCTGAGGCAGAGAATAATGACTTGTTGTGTTGGACTTGGCTTTATAATAATAATTCTGTTATTATTATTACTAGTGTATTATCTTCTTCAGCGTTCATCCGTAGATGTAATTACACTGGGACAGTTTACAGCATTGGTGCGATATTTGCGCCTTTCAGTCAAAACATACAAATTCTGTTAACCATGTTTGTCTTTTTGAAAAAAAAAAATTATCAATACAGTTTGATCGGGCGAGAAACTGACAGTTTACATACAAAAAACAAAACCAAACAAGATCTGTAAAACAGACGTACATAAAAAACTCAAGTTCTAAAAAAAAAAAAATTTTTATAAACTTTCCACGTCTCTGTAAATGTATACATAATCTAGATTGTTCACTTTTTTGGGGAGGGTGGGAGAGGGGGGAAAAGGGGGGGGGGGGGCTTTAAAATATAATTAAATACCTCTCTGAAAATTGCATCGTGCCACCTTAAGGATGAATAAACTTATTTATAGTTTTGAATATGCCATTAACGAATGAACATAATCGATATCGCCATGTCGACATAAATCTGTTATACAAAGTTACTCTGCATAGAAAATACGTTAAAAAAAAAAAACGCTTTTCTACAATTAGTTATTATTAAAACTGTTTTTGTGCGACTTATCGATTTAATTAATTTGCCTACATGCAGACTGGATGTAAAAAAAAAAAAAAAAAACGCCATCTTGATTCAACAGGGCGTGTACTGACAATGGCGGAAGCAGACATCCCGGAAGTTGCGCGGAAAGCATATTTCCATAAAATGTTTGAACAATGTGTAGTCTAAGCTCTTGCATAACGGATCTGATGTCAAATGGTCCTGCTGCATTATGGAGCGAACATTTTCCCAGCGGAAATTGAATACATCTTCTAGAAATTTCTCGAACGTAATCGTGAAAAAATATTCGGTACCATTACAATGGAGCAAATGTAACAGAATTTGCATTCAGCTTTTGAAAAATTCCCATGTCCCTGAGATGTAAAATGTTATAATGTCTTTGCCTTCGCGGGAGAAAACTTTCTTAATGGTACTTTATGCTATCACAATTTTTTTTTTAAGGATAGCGTGATTACAATGTAATAAGATTGCACACGTTGGTGAGTAAATTTTGGCTGAGCTTTTAGTGCTTCTCGGCCGGAAAGACGGTTGTGTAATGAACACTAGAGTATGGTACAAAAGTTGTGCTTTCAAACTTCAGCAAATGTATCGATAACTCTTGTATGGATCAACACGAAAGTTTTTATGTGGTCTTAGATATCCTAATTCTTGATCGTTTTATAGTTTAAACTTGCACAGTTTTTACTTCTTTCTTTAAGAAGCGAATTTCTTGGGGCATATTGAAAGAATGTCAGATGACAGAGAAGTGAAAACTGTTTACACGAGGGAGATGAATGGTCGTAGACCACGAGGCAGACCAAGAAGACTAGGGAGAGATAATGTTCAGGCAGACATGAAAACACTTAGTGTTCTCAACTGAAAAGAGAAGAACAACCAGAGAGATGAATGGAGGCGGGTTATATCTGCAGCAATAAACCTCAAGGGCTCGGAATGCTGAAGAAGAAGAGGCGAATTTCTTTGATCTTCGCCGGATTAATAATTTGTGTGCCTTCAAAAAATAAAATACGTAGTAATTGACATAAATCGTTTACTTTAAACTACAAGCACGAAGATTGTTCTGGAAATCATTTGACACTGACAGCAAAGCGTGGTGCTATACGGTATGCAATGAAATATTGAGTTTACGTAACTCACGTGAAGCTAAAGCAGGAGACTGACCCCTGAGAGTGGAACGACTATGAACTGAGTTATAGTTACGTAGATGAGATTATGACACTACATAACGTATCCAAAAAGATGTTAAAAAAAGGGAGCTAGTTCGTTTTTAATATCCTACATCAGATGACGGCATATGACGGTCCACCATTTTAGAGGGTGGTAAGACTGGGTTTCCTGGCATTTAAAAATGCTTTTAACGACCACAAAACATCTAGAACTAGCCCTAACCCCAACTAACATACGTCCCATAAGAAAGTGCAGCCTAGGTCCCACGACCTATCTACAACCAACTAAAATATTAGACCGTCCCGCGACCTGTGGATTTCCCTTGTTTTGGGTAGGATATTAATAAGGCACCAATGCGCTTTGCACGGATCGCATCTAAAACATGTGCAATTTAATCTTTTTCCGTATTCTGCAAAGAAGGCAAAATAAAATATATGTGACTGTTCACAAAATTATGATTTTTCTGCGAGAAAAGTATTATGAACAGTTTTCAGCTGTCCTAATACTGGGAGAGAGCTAAGCAAGTTCCAGTGGACCAAGAGGTAAAGAAAAGACGCTAGCGTTGGATAGGACACACATTATGAAAACCGGAGAACAATATAACCAGAATGTCTTTGCACTGGAACCCACCGGGGCATAGGAATAAAGGAAGGCAAAAAAAATAAATAAAAGAAAACACACACACACGGAGAAGGGAGCTGGAGAATGAAGTTAGAAAGATGGGAAGGACATGGGGAGAGCTGCATGCGATAGGATAGAACGACTTGGCGTGAACTGGTTGAGTGCCTATGCTCCATTGTGGTCTAGAAAGGCAGAAAAAAAGAAAAAGATTTGGCTTGCTTTGCTGCATCAAAGGTACATCTTTGTCATCCATTTTGCCACCTTTGTTGAATGTTGTTCCCAGATATTTCAACCCAGATGCTTGTTTAATGCCTTTGCACTCTACTACAAAAGGTAATTCTACTTCTTTCTTCCTGTTGCGTTAGTTCTGTCTTTCCAGTGTTGATTCTCATATAATTTGTATCGTGGCTGTAAAATGCTTTCGTAATTTTATGGCTCTATTATCTAACAAGGCCTGTAGTCAGCAAAGAGTAATTCGTTCTTCTTCTTGTCTCTACTTCTGTAATTGGCAGGAAGAGATCTCTGGAACGGGCCCTTCTTTTCGCTTCGTATAAAGTACTTTTCAGTCTCTGAACTTCTTTGGTCCATATTCTGCGTGGTCGACCATTTGGTTCTGTTACCATTGTATCTGTATAACATTGCTCTCTGTGGTTCCCTGTCTGGTGCCAATCTTGT
This sequence comes from Candidula unifasciata, assembly GCA_905116865.2. Lineage (NCBI taxonomy): Eukaryota > Metazoa > Mollusca > Gastropoda > Stylommatophora > Geomitridae > Candidula > Candidula unifasciata. The sequence continues at coordinate 235,107 of CAJHNH020000703.1, read as the reverse complement.
TACATGGCCAAACCATTTGATTTGTTGTTTACCTATAAAGTTCAGTACTGCTTCTGTGTTGACCCTCCTCCTGATATCATCGTTCGTAAGTCAATCTGTCCTTGTTACACCTAGCATAGTACCTAAACATTTCATTTCTGTCGTGACAATTTTCCTTATGTCTAGTGACGACAGTGTCCATGTTTGACATTGACAGCATAGCGTTGGTAAGAATATTGTGTTAAACAGTGTTTTTTTTTAGTGTTCATGTTAACATGCCTGCTTGTCAGTAATTCATAGATGTTGCTAATATTCTCGCCCCTGGGCTTGGCATCCTCGCATATACTGTCGACGTATGAGATAAACAGCAGCGGTGATAAGACATCTCCCTGTATTACTCCAGATGATACTGCGGATGTTTTATATGTTCCCTGATTTAGTTTTACTACTATTCTACAATCACTGTATACACTTTAGCCAAATCCGATGAGGTGTTCGCTCAATCCGTATCGAACCATTACTTTCCAAAATACTTGTTTATCAACCGCTTCGATTGCTGTCTTAAGTCTTAACTCAACTCAGCTTGTTTATCGACTCTGTCAAATACTTTCTTCTGGTTTACGAAATAGGTTTTTTTTTGTATTCGATGCTCCTTTCTATTAACTGTTTAAGTGTGAAGTACGCAATCTAAATATAATGGTTTGTTCTTTCGTGTGAGAAGGTTGACTGGGTCTTCAGTATTGTGTTCTGGATGGGAAGTAAGGTTGACTGGGTCTTCAGTATTGTATTCTGGATGAGGAAGTAAGGTTGATTGGGTCTTCAGTATTGTTTTCTGGATGGGAAGTAAGGTTGATTGGGTCTTCAGTATTGTTTTCTGGATGGGAAGTAAGGTTGATTAGTCTTCAGTTTTGTGTTTTGTATGGGAAGTAAGGTTGACTGGCTCTTCAGTATTGTGTTTCGGATGGAAAGTCTATCATCATCATCATAATCATCATCATCATCTCTTTGTGCTATTGTGTTACATGGGGCTTGCAGTCTATTCTTCAAAACTATTCTATCTAGTCTAGTCCTTTCGATATCCTGAATGGAACCTTTTGGCCTTTCCACCAACTTTAGTTTCAGGGTTTCTCTCGAATGTCCTCTGTTAATACCAGAAGCCTCGTCATTACACCCTTAAGTTTTACAAGTATTACGGATCATTAAAAAAAAAGTCCGAAATACTCAATAAGGTTTTTCCCGTGAGAGTTTTTGAGCCCTTTTTTTGGTGGTGGGGGGGGGGGGGGGGGGGGTTGAGGATTAGAGTAGGGGGTAGGGGGGGGGGTGAAGAATAGATCTATTGATTTGAAAAAAAAATCATTTCGTAACAGCGAATAATTAAGTGTTTGATGAAACCAGACGTGTTCGTTAAGAGGCGCAAATATCGTTGCGTTGCAGTAAACCACGTCATAGTGTACCAGCCTCATATTAAACACGAAAGAAGAAGTGGAAAAAAAGAAGAGTCAAAAGAATAAGAATGAAAAGAAGAAGGAGGTTGAGGCATAGCAGGACGAGGAGGAGGAAAAGAAGACAAAGAAGGAGAAAGAGGATGAGGACGAAGGGAAAAGAGAGGAGGGATGTGAGAGGTAGGATGAGAAAAGTAAAATTAATTCTGTTGGCTAATTTAATCAACACCCTGCACGTAGTTTAAATAGTTAACAGCCCATTACGCACACGTCACTCAAACCTCATGTTTGATAAATTGCCTGGCATCAGTATATAGCCTGACACAACGTAACCACACAGATCATTTTTCACGCCCCTTGCGTCAGTTCCGGCCTGTCCCGTGATATTGACAACTTCTTGTAATGACATCTTCCCAACAGCGCTGGCGAGGTTGGCGCTTTCGTACAAATTTGGTACAAACTTTGGTGCAAATTTGGTATGCGATCTTCTAAAATCTGAATTCGTGGTTACTAAGGACAACGCATTTCAAATCCTTCATACGTCAACCAATGGCACAGCGTTAAAATTTCTTGAAGCTTCCGTGATTCGTCACTTGCGCCAGGAACTCTGTATACAGAAAGATATGGTTCTTACTTCACGACTACCCTGGTAAAAACAGGCAGTCATGTTTGATCGTTGTTGAATTTATACATCGGCTTTAAAGGATTCACTATTCTGCTTCATTTATGTAATTGTTACTGTAGTATACATCTGACGAGATACAGCGAAATATGCCAGGCAATCAATTGTGCAATCTATTGTTTATGTCTTTGTTCAAATTTGGTACTATCTAATCCTTTACCGAGCATAACTGTGCTTGTGGTTGGTTACGTTTTATACATTATACATCATTTTTTTAAATGTTGGCTTTGCACGCTGGATCCAAAACCTGTCATCGAAAAAAGACCGACGTCAATTTTGCCATTGGTCATGTAATTTGCTAGACTTGTTAAAGAAGAAAATAACGAACACACACACACACACATACACATACACATACACACACATACACACATACACATACACATACACACACATACACACACACACACATACACACACACATACACACGCATACACACACATACACACACATACACACACATACACACACATATACACACACATACACACATACACACACATACACATACACACACATACACACACATACACACACACATACACACACATCCACACACACATACACACACACACATACACACACATATACACACACATACACACATACACATACACACACATACACACACATACTCAACCACACACACATACACACACATACACACACACATACACACACATACACACACACACACAAGAATGGGGGGAAATAATAGTGCACTATAAACAATCTAATGCTTGGGAAAGAGGGGGCGAGGTGGGTAGGAGGTGTGGGGTGGGAGCCACTAGCACAATTTTGGTTTACAATTTCAGAAGAACAATGTTCAGATTAAAACTAAATTTCTGTTACTTTCAAAATGTAATCCTAGTTTGTTTGCATTACTTCATTCCCCTGTAGTTGTAACAAGAGTTTTCCCCTCTACATAACAATATTATTATTTTTTTTAAATCGTTGTTCTCCGAAGACTTTAACAATAAATAGTTCACAATACAGCAATGAAGTTTTAGACAAGTAATTTCAAGGTTCTTTATTAATATCCTACCCCAGAGGACGTCACAGGACAGTCCAACATTTTAGAGGATGGTAAGACTGGGTTTCCCGGCTTTCTGATTCTTTTAAAGACCCCAAAGCATCTAGAACTGGCCCTAAACACAACCCACCTACGTCCCACGAGATAGTGCAGCCTAGGTCCCATGACTAAATGCAGCCAATAACCACCACCTGAAATATTAGACTGTTCCGTGACCTGTGGATTTCCCCTGTTTGAGGTAGGATATTAATAAAGCACCAATTTCAATTCTAGTAAGATATAATGGTAATACATATATGTGTGCGCGTGTGTGTGCACTCGTTTGTTTATGTATGTATAACTTTTTAAAGTCCGCTCAACAGTTTTTAATTAAAAATTAGGTTTGATGCTTTTTTACTGTATTCTGGTACCTTTAAAAAAGGAAAATATTAAAAAAAAAAAAAAAAAAAATTGGTACCATTCCCCCCAAAAATTTCGGCAGCCCTGCTTCCTGCTCGCTGATCTCCACTGACGGTTGATGCCTACAGATTGGCAAGTCTTCTGCCAGTGATGTAGATTTAAGGATACCAGGCGTGGAAATCACCATTATACCGGGAAATCCCTTAATCGCAAATAACATGGACAGAGACAATGAATGTGGTGTGGAAAAACCGACCTGTGATTATTGGTTACTCTTTCAGTACCCAGCAACGCACTGCGCGTTCTTCTTTATCTCTTCGTCGCGTTCACCGGCGGTAAACTCAGGCGGAAATTTGTGGGTGTTCATTCATCTGTGGACTTTAACCTTACTATAGAATCTGAGTGTTGTGTGCACATCCGTTTCACATATCCGGCGTATCTGTATACAGACTCGTGGATCCTTGTCTCTCAGGCAGGTGTACTCTGCCTTCAAAGATTGCACCTCTCCCCCATCCCACCTCCCCAATTAGTTGACTATTGCACCATGCTTGCTGGGGAAGCATTGGGTATGTGTTATGTTTCTCCCACATCTGGAGGCCGAGATAGGAGGCGTTATAACTAGCTTATCATGGGAACAATAAGTAGAAGTACCTTGGAGTGGCTGTTGCATAGGAGGACTGAGCACGCATAGGAATGACCAGTGTGCAATGACGTCGATTGTGATAACATAACATAACTGTGAGTTTACTAGAACTGCCTGATATAATACGCTTTTATGGGGCTTATACTTCATTAAGTCAATCAGGTGCCGTCCCCACAGTGAAGGGTGGCTGCCATGAACTCCAACAACCCACAATATGTTATGTCTTGGTTGCACACTCACGAAGTCTGCTGGGTATATTCCCCATAGATGGGCCTCTCACTGTAGAGAGCCTGTTTGCCTGCTGAGAGCGACGCCAAAATGACAAACCCCCTAGCTCCATAAACGACCAGCACAGATCTCCGAAACACTTCCGCTACCAAAGAAGAATAAGAAAAATAATAATAATAATAATAATAATAATAATAATAATAAGAAGAAGAAGAACAAAAGAAGAAGAATAGAAGAAGAAGAAGAAGAAGAAGAAGAAGAAGAAGAAGAAGAAGAAGAAGAAGAAGAAGAAGAAGAAGAAGAAGAAAGAAGAAGAAGAAGAAGAAGAAGAAAGAAGAAGAAGAAGAAGAAGAAGAAGAAGAAGAAGAAGAAGAAGAAGAAGAAGAAGAAGAAGAAGAAGAAGAAGAAGAAGAAGAAGAAGAGGAAGAAAAAGAAGAAAAAGAAGAAGAAGAAAAAGAAAAAAAAGAAGAAGAAGAAGAAGAAGACAAAGAAGACAAAGAAGAAGAAGAAGAAGAAGAAAAAGAAGAAGAAGAAGAAGAAGAAGAAGAAGAAGAAGAAGAAGAAGAAGTATACCGAAGGACGGATACCTCAAAAACCTCCATAACGTAAGGCAAACGGCCACTTTTTGTACGTGCTCTAGGTGGAATTTCTCTCGGGGATACTTCAGTAAATGGATTTTATGTATTCTTTTTCGTAATCTTAAGAATGTTAATTCATGTACTATAAAGGCTTCTTAGCTGCAACGCTTACTTGTAGTTTGTGAGCGTGATAATGTAAAGCTTACTAGTTCTAGTTTTCTTTTGTTGTGATTTATTTGCTATGTACGGTAATACACCAAAGGGTATTCTCTCTCAGTGAGCGAACTATTGTACTGAATGTCTCATTATATTGTGTTTCTCTCCTATAACCCTATTTGCAGCATGACATTAACACAAGCAATGCAATTAGCCAAAGACAGTACTAAAACTAAAGCAACTTCTTCCTGCGACGCTTTACGGACGGGATAAGCAGAAGAATAAAAGAAAAGAAAAGAAAAGAAAAAACACATTCCTGATTTGTATCTAGTGAACAAACGCTGCCCCCCCCCCTTTTTTTCTTTTTTTTTTCGCCTGACAATTCATGTTATTATTCACTTCATATCCGTGTGTGTTCCAGGACACCATAAAGGAAAGAAAAAAATAGACACACTGACAGCTCCCCCTGCCATCCCAACCCCCCTCCTTTCTCCTAACTAAAGCATGTCGTATGTGACCACTGATTAGGAGTGAGTTTTTGATGTCGGAGTGCATCTGCCTGAAAGGGGAGCCACAGTCTGCACTTGCCACAGTCTGCTCTAGCCACAGTATGCACTTGTCACAGTCTGCACTTGCCACAGTCTGCACTTGCCACAGTCTGCTCTAGCCACAGCCTGCTCTAGCCACAGTATGCTCTAGCACTTGCCACAGTCTGCACTTGCCAAAGTCTGCTCAAGCCACAGTCTGCTCTAGCCACAGTATGCTCTAGCCACAGTATGCTCTAGCCACAGTCTGCTCTAGCCACAGTCTGCTCTTGCCACAGTCTGCACTTGCCACAGTCTGCACTTGCCACAGTCTGCTCTAGCCACAGTATGCACTTGTCACAGTCTGCACTTGCCACAGTCTGCACTTGCCACAGTCTGCTCTAGCCGTAGCCTGCTCTAGCCACAGTATGCTCTAGCACTTGCCACAGTCTGCACTTGCCACAGTCTGCTCAAGCCGCAGTCTGCTCTAGCCATAGTATGCTCTAGCCACAGTATGCTCTAGCCACAGTCTGCTCTAGCCACAGTCTGCTCTAGCCACAGTCTGCACTTGCCACAGTCTGCACTTGCCACAGTCTGCTCTAGCCACAGTCTGCACTTGCCACAGTCTGCTCTAGCCACAGTCTGCACTTGCCACAGTCTGCTCTAGCCACAGTCTGCTCTAGCCACAGTCTGCTCTAGCCACAGTCTGCTCTAGCCACAGTCTGCTCTAGCCACAGTCTGCACTTGCCACAGTCTGCACTTGCCACAGTCTGCTCTAGCCACAGTATACACTAGCCACAGTATGCACTAGCCACAGTATGCACTAGCCACAGTATGCACTAGCCACAGTATGCACTAGCCACAGTATGCACTAGCCACAGTCTGCACTAGCCACATTATGCACTCAGATAAGCTAAATCTATTAAATAGGTATGCTGGCAAAACTCACATTCTGGAATAAGCAAACAGCCAGAACTGCCTGCTGACATTTCAGCAAGTAAAACGCGAAGAAAACCAATAATAATAATAATAATAATAATAATAATAATAATAATAATAATAATAATAATAATAATAATAATAATAATAATAATAATAATAATTATAATAATGATAATAATTATAAAAATAATAATAAGAAGAAAAAGAAGAAGAAGAAGAAAAAGAAGAAGAAGAAGAAGAAGAAGAAGAAGAAGAAGAAGAAGAAGAAGAAGAAGAAGAAGAAGAAAAAGAAGAAGAAGAAGAAGAAGAAGAAGAAGAAGAAGAAGAAGAAGAAGAAGAAGAAGAAGAAGAAGAAGAAGAAGAAGAAGAAGAAGAAGAAGAAGAAGAAGAAGAAGAAGAAGAAGAAGAAGAAGAAGAAGAAGAAGAAGAAAAAGAAAAAGAAGAAAAACAAGAACAAGAACAAGAAGAACACATATACAGTCAATTTCATTTAGCGCAATACTGGAAATGCGACGAAAGGATTTTGTGCAATGCATTTAGTTTATGAACATACTTATAAGTACTACTGAATGGGACACCAAAAGCCATAGGAACTGCCTACAAAAATCAAGTATTTTTTTCCTGTATGTATGTATGTATGTATGTATGTATGTATGTATGTATGTATGTATGTATGTATGTATGTATGTATGTATGTATGTATGTATGTATGTATGTATGTATGTATGTATGTATGTATGTATGTATGTATGTATGTATGTATGTATGTATGTATGTATGTATGTATGTATGCATGCATGCATGCATGCCTGCCTGCCTGCCTGCCTGCCTGCCTGCCTGCCTGCCTGCCTGCCTGCCTGCCTGCCTGCCTGCCTGCCTGCCTGCCTGCCTGTCTGTCTGTCTGTCTGTCTGTCTGTCTGTCTGTCTGTCTGTCTGGTCGGTCGGTCGGTCGGTCGGTCGGTCGGTCGGTCGGTCGGTCGGTCGGTCGGTCGGTCGGTCGGTCGGTCGGTCGGTCGGTCGGTCGGTCGGTCGGTCGGTCGGTCGGTCGGTCGGTCGGTCGGTCGGTCGGTCGGTCGGTCGGTCGGTCGGTCGGGTCGGTCGGTCGGTCGGTCGGTCGGTCGTGTCGGTCGGTCGGTCGGTCGGTCGGTCGGTCAGTCGGTCGGTCGGTCGGTCGGTCGGTCGGTCGGTCGGTCGGTCGGTCGGTCGGTCGGTCGGTCGGTCGGTCGGTCGTCGGTCGGTCGGTCGGTCGGTCGGTCGGTCGGTCGGTCGGTCGGTCGGTTCGGTCGGTCGGTCGGTCGGTCGGTCGGTCGGTCGGTCGGTCGGTCGGTCGGTCGGTCGGTCGGTCGGTCGGTCGGTCGGTCGGTCGGTCGGTCGGTCGGTCGGTCGGTCGGTCGGTCGGTCGGTCGGTCGGTCGGTCGGTCGGTCGGTCGTCGGTCGGTCGTCGGTCGGTCGGTCGGTCGGTCGGTCGGTCGGTCGGTCGGTCGGTCGGTCGGTCGGTCGGTCGGTCGGTCGGTCGGTCGGTCGGTCGGTCGGTCGGTCGGTATGTATGTATGTATGTATGTATGTATGTATGTATGTATGTATGTATGTATGTATGTATGTATGTATGTATGTATGTATGTATGTATGTATGTATGTATGTATGTATGTATGTATGTATGTATGTATGTATGTATGTATGTATGTATGTATGTATGTATTATATATATAATATATATATATATATATATATATATATATATATATATATATATATATATATATATATATATATATATATATATATATATATATATATATATATACTTACACACACGTGTGTGTTTGTGTATACATATTACCTAATTAAATTAGAGTAAATCAACGAATTATTTTAACAATAATTTTTTATTCATTTTTTCACTAATTGATTAAATTATTGATTGCATCATCCTTCTCTCCCCGCCTTTCCTTTTTCTTACCCCATCCCCTCCCCCCTGCTGTCACCACGCAGGTTACCCCTATGATGTGTTAGTAGAAAATAGTGTAAAAGTAATGCTTTTATATACCTTTCTTACTGTTATACCTTTTTTATATAGACTTTTCCCAATATTCTTAAGTATAAAACGAATATTTCTCATTTGGAAGTTGAACCGAACATAATTTTCACAAATAAAATACCACAAGCTTTCGGGCAAATATAATCTGACACCAGCATTGAGATCTCAAACGTCTCACCTTAATGACGTATATTGATAATAAAACTAACGAGGCGAAGCCAGGTAAAACCGATACTGTAATTTGCCACGCCTCAAGAAATTTTCGGAAATTCGTTCATAGAAGGCTTTCGCGTCACGGCTCAATCCGCGAGCAGTATTTATCATTTTATCCCAGACAGTTCTCAGAAAATGTACATTGATTATTTTCCAGTTGTCTAACATGTCTGTTTGACAAGCGATACCGTATTGTTAATTTTATTTATAATTGTACCTGACATAAAACAAAAGCGATTTGAAAAAAAAAAAATAAATATATATCAACTGGACCCTGAAAATAGGAAAGAAAGAGGGATTTTTATTTTACTATTGATTGTGAGTTGAATACTGTTGGACTCTTGCAGAATAATGAGCTCTGTAAGGTCATATATGACTTTGGTCGGAAACGCCAACGAAGCAGAAGGAATCAAGCTGTATGGACGTTTCTTATTATGGGTTCTTGGGTTGACACTCATCCGGTTAGGGCTTGTGCATGAGTAAATCAAACTGTTTGGGAAAGTTATTGATAACAAAACAAGTTTGGCATAGAAAGGGGTCTTCGTCAGTGATGAAGGCAACAGCTAGGAACATATGGGTTGGCTTCAGTGGTAAAGGCAACAACTAAATGCAAATTGATCGGCGTCAGTGGTAATGGCAAAACTAACAAACATACGGGTCGGCGTCAGTGGTGAAGGCAAAACTAACAAACAAATGGGTCGGCGTCAGTGGTGAAGGCAACAGGTAACAACCTATGGGTCGGTGTCAGTGGTAAAAACAACAACTAACAACAAATGTTTCAGCGTCAGTAATAAAGGTAACAACTAGCAACACGTGGGATGGCGTCAGTTGTAAAGGCAACAATTGACAACAAATGGGTTGGCGTCAGTGGTAAAGGCAACAACTGACAGCAAATGAGTTGGCGTCAGTGGTAAAGGCAACAACTGACAGCAAATGAGTTGGCGTCAGTTGTAAAGGCAACAACTAACAACAAATGGGTCGGCGTCAGTAGTGAAGGCAACAACTAACAACAAATGGGTCGGCGTCAGTAGTAAAGGCAACAATTGACAACAAATGGGGCGGCGTCAGTAGTGAAGGCAACAACTGACAACAAGTGGGTCAGCGTCAGTTGTAAAGGCAACAACTGACAACAAGTGGGTCGGCGTCAGTAGTGAAGGCAACAACTGACAACAAGTGGGTCGGCGTCAGTTGTAAAGGCAACAACTGACAACAAGTGGGTCGGCGTCAGTAGTGAAGGCAACAACTGACAACAAGTGGGTCGGCGTCAGTAGTGAAGGCAACAATTGACAACAAGTAGGTCGGCGTCAGTAGTCAAGGCAACAACTAACAACAAATAGGTCGGCGTCAGTTGTAAAGGCAACAACTGACAAAAAGTGGGTCGGCGTCAGTAGTGAAGGCAACAATTGACAACAACTGCTAGTTCTGGTTTGCGACGTTCTGTAAAGCAGTGTTGTTTAAACAATATGGCCGACCCAGTGGTAGGCCGTGGCAAAGCCCCCTGTGGTACTGGCAGCCGAACAATTAGAGCTAATCATGTACCCAGGTATGGGGGGTGGCTTTTCTCTTCCAGTCTGGAGGATTACCACCAAGAGGATTTTCATAATTGAATGGGGAAAAAAAGACTTTCCAAGACATGTCAATATTAGAAACCAAAGGGGATAGAGAGAGAGAGAGAGAGAGAGAGAGAGAGAGAGAGAGAGAGAGAGACCCGAAAGAGAGAGAGACCTGAGAGAGAGACTCGATAGAGACAAACAAGAGAGACAAACGAGAAACCGGAGGGAGAAAGAGAGAGACCCGAGAGAGAAAGAGAGAGACCAGAGAGAGACCCGAGATAGAGAGAGAGACCTGGGAACCCGAGAGAGAAAAAGAGACTAGAGAGAGAGCCGAGAGAGAAAGAGAGAGAGCAGAGAGAGAGAGTCCCGAGAGAGAAAGAGAGAGACCAGAGAGAGACCCAAAAGAGAAAGAGAGAGACACACAAGAGAGAAAGAGAGACCCGAGAGAGATCCGAGAGAAAGAGAGAGACCGAGAGAGAAAATAGAGAAACCCAAGAGAGAAAGAGAGAGCTGAGAGAGAGCCGAGAGAAACCCGAGGGAGAGAGAGACCCGAGAGAAAGAACCCGGGAGTGGGACATGAGAGAAAGAGATACGAGAGAGAGACCAAAAGAGAGCCGAAAGAGAGATCCGAAGGAGGGACCTGAGAAAAAGAGAGACACGATAGACAGACCAACGGAAGGGACTGAAAGAGAGACGTGAGAGAGAGACCAGAGAGAGAGACCCGAGAGAGTCCCCAAAGAGAAAGAGAGCCGAGAGTGTCGAAAGAGACCCAAGATAGAAAGAGAGAGCAGAGAGAGTGCCTAGAGAGACCCAAGAGAGAAAGAGAGAGAGCCGAGAGAGAGCTGAGAGAGACCAAAAAGAGAAAGACTTGAGAGAGAGACCCGAGAGAGACATAGCGGGAGAAAGAGAGTGCCGAGAGAGAGAGACCCAAGAGAGAAAGAGAGTGCCGAGAGAGAGAGACCCGAGAGAGAAAGAGAGTGCCGAGAGAGAGACCCAAGAGAGAAAGAGAGCCGAGAGAGAGAGAGACCCGAAAGAGACATAGGGGGAGAAAGAGAGAGCGAGAGAGAGACCCAAGAGAGACATAGGGGAGAAAGAGAGAGCCGAGAGAGAGAGAGAGACCTGAGAGAGACTTGAGAGAGACCCAAGAGAAAAAGAGAGAGAGCCGAGAGAGACCCGAGAGAGAGACCTGAGAGAGACCCGAGAGAGAGACCCGAGACAGACATAACGAGGAAAGAAAGAGCCAAGGGAGAGACCCGAAAGAAAGACCCGAGAGAAAAAGAAAGAGTCGAGAGAGCGCCGAAAGAGACTCAAGAGATAAAGAGAGACCCAAGAGAGAAAGAGAGAGCCGAGATAGACCAGAGAGAGAGACCCGAGAGAGGAGAGACCCGAGAGAGACCCGAGAGAGAGACCTGAGAGAGAGACCTGAGAGAGACCCGAGAGAGAAAGAGAGCCGAGATAGTACCGAAAGAGGTCCATGAGAGAAAGAGAGAGCCCAGAGAGAACCAAGAGAGAGCTGAGAAAGACAAGAGAGAGAGAGACCCGAGAGAGAGGCCCGAGAGAGAGGCCCGAGAGAGAGACCTGAGACAGAGAGATACACGAGAAATGAGAGATTCGAGAAAGAGAGAGAGCCGGGAAAGAGAGACCCGAGAATTACAGAGAGAGAGAGAGAGAGAGAGAGAGAGAGAGAGAGAGAGAGAGAGACATATGTTCCACAGTAGGAACCCTTCAAGAAATATTAAATGGAACCAATAAAAACTATAAGCCTGCGTCTCGGCTGTGACGTTAGCTAGACAGACACATAGTGTGAACACGTTTGTGCACACAAACACATTGACTTGATCAACATAGGGTAATCATCCTAATAATACTCCAGACACTGGAACTTATTATCATCCGCATATAGTCAAAGTAATTAGTTCCCTTGCGCGCTTGCAGTTTCCCTCCAGGTCTGAAAAAATAAAAGAGTGACACAGTCTCGCGAGCAAATGCACGGATGCTAGCTTGAAGTTTATATTGACTGGTACATAGATGGCTTACCCTTGACTTCCACTGGTGTGTGTGTATTTGCATTGACTCTAATTAGTATTTTCTTAAATGACAGAGTTCGCTTGGCTGCGGGAGTACTAAGTTTGAAGACATGGGACATATCACACGCCGAGGCCCTAATAATGACTTTTTGTGAAGAAGAATTAAGCTCGCGGCAGTTAAAATGACACTTGATGATGCATGCAGGTGCTAATAATGCAAATTATGATGAAGATGCTGCTACTAATGATGATTTTAATGGTTGACAACGATGATGATGATAACGACGACGATGATGATAAGGGTGGTGCTGATGAGGGTGAAGATGTTGATACGATGATAATGAGGATCACAGCGAAGAAGATAAAGAAGATGATGATCATAGTGATGAATAAGAGCTGACAAGGACAGCTATAAGGGTAATGACAATGATGATGATGAGTCGTCTTTACTTCACCAGGACATACATTTTGGTACTCATTTTAGGCTGGGTCGACCTGCGACGTCAAATACCATGAAAAAAATCATGGTAAACTGATGCACAAGACTGACATTGACAAGGTCTTTTGTGAGCTTGAGAAGTTAGTAACTGCACAAATAGATCAGTTATGGACCGAAGAGTGTTCTGACTGACTGTCACATTGCAGAATCAACACACCTACCTCAATAGGCAGGCCCACAGTCTGAACACCGCCATAATCGTTGTTGTAACTATGATATCGGATGGTCCGACCGTAGTTATATAGTTCGTTTGTTGTGGGGGAGTCCAGATGTGAGAAATCTATATAAGTCACTCTTAGATTGTTTCTTTTAGGCGTTTAGTGTCAATTTGCATGATAAGACACATTTTCTACGCCCGTTTAAGATTATTTGTGTGACCGCTTCACAGTGTACTTGAGCCATATTCTCACACCAACTGTCGTAGATGGGGACTATTATTTTATACGTCACTTCTTCGTAGTCCGTTCAAGTGAGCGAACGTGTTGCATTTCTGTAGCCACTTGACCGTTAAAAAAAGACAGGCTTCTTTATTCTCTTTATCCATTGACATGGGATATTGGAAGATCCAACAAGCATCCGTGTGGAAGTCGTGTTCTCCCACCAACCAACACCGGGGGGGGGGGGGGGGGGGGGGGGGGGGGCAACCGACCTGCATTGATCGGCCATTGCCTGATATGTTTGACTGTCTGTGAAGTCTACATCCACCAGTCTCTGGGAAGTTGATTGTCATTTAATCAATCCCAGGGGTAATCTCAATCGTGCGGAGACATTCTGAGAAGCGAGACATTGCAGAATTCCACCTTCCGGCACCCTGAGGAGCTGCTGGATCCGACCAGATAAGTCAGAGTTACATCACGTTAGCGGCTTGAGTCCAGATGTGCATTCGTAAAATGTCTCAGACCTCCACGCTATGATGATGCCGGAAATGGATGTAGCCATGTAGAAAGACTTTTTCTCTAGCCTCTATTCTTTAAAGACTTGAACAATCATTCTAGTTCTTCGTGCTACTTTTAATCTTTCTTGTTATAGAGTATTGAATACATTGAGGTTTTAGTTCATAAGACTTCTTGTTCTTAGAAAGGTTTGGTTTTAGTGGAATCAATTGTCGTAGTCAGAAAGGTGTTCACGTCTTGTCATATTCACTGTTGTCTATACATTTGACTGTGTTTACGTTGTTTACCAGTCTGGGGGCAAATTTAGTAATGGGGATGTCTGACCGAGAGGTACCCAAGGTTTCATAGAAACCCTGTGGAGTCAGAGCTAGAGTCACCTCATTCCTGAGATAGGCTGAATGGAAGTTTGAACCGAGGGTTAGGCCTCTAGACAAACGAGAGCCACCATTCAGAAGACCCCTGTCTCAGAGCACCTGAGGGGTTTTTGAAAATAATCCTCAAGTAAAGGTGTGCGACAAAACTGCCATACGACACTGACACTCAAATGAGGAGACGACAAAACGATCATATATAATTCGAAAGCTACTTGACGAAGTGGTCAAGCCGTTTGCCTCGCACTCTGAGATCGTGGGTTCGTTTCACAGCGGCACCCTTCAGTTCACGAATGCAATTTTTTAGGAAGATCTCTGGGGATCGTCACCAGAGCTACGAAGGTCGTGCTCTGTGCGACGCTCTCGACAGACAACTAGCTGTTCTGCAGAGAGAGACTGAGCCATATGGAATAAACCCTGGTGCTATTAAATTGATCCTCTCCCTTTTAACTTTATCTAGGAACTGGAAATTCCCTTTTAACTTTATCTAGGAACTGGAAATTCCCTTTTAACTTTATCTAGGAAGTGGAAATTCCTTTTTAACTTTATCTAGGAACTGGAAATTCCCTTTTAACTTTATCTAGGAACTAGAAATTCCCTTTTAACTTTATCTATAAACTGGAAATTCCCTTTTAACTTTATCTAGGAACTGGAAATCTTCTCCAGTCGCTGTAGATGGAATAGAGACCTTTTTGGGAATACTCGATTCTTAACTCATTTAAACGAAACTCAGCTATTAAAATCTATACTTCTAACTTCAACTGCACAGATTGATTCGGGTATAATACTCCAAAAATGTTTCGCAGCAGAGCTTATTGTATGTTTTTCGTTTTGTTGTTTATAATTCTGAAGTATGCCAAAGAACATTGATTATTGTAAGGTTTTGCTTCAGATATTCTATGTGCTAACTGGCATGTGAAATTCTCAAGTATAAAGTACTCTGGTATGTGTTTTCATGCGAGGTTTCGGCGAGTTTAGATTGTGGTGGGGCGGTACTATTGACACTTAACAAGATGAATAGGGTCACGTGCGGAAATAAAGCGGTTGTTATCTATGTGTTTGTGCATTTATGTGTTTGCGTTTGTGACGAGGAGTCGTGATTGTTTTACTGCTTCTTAATTGTCTTATTTCTGTGTGTCTCTTTTTCTATCAGTAATTATTCTATGGTAACGAGAGTATGGATAAAAGAATTACTAACGAACAGCTATCATTCTTTATTTGATTTCTGCGCAGAATCAAGGGACTCAGTAGTATGACTCAATTGTAGTGGACCAAATAAGTAAAGTAAAGGTACCTTCTCCACTCTTTTAGGCGTATAGGCATTTAGGGCTATATCTATATTTTTATAGAACAATCGGCACAAGATGGGTGATGTAATCAGCATCAATTCGGTCGCCTTTACTTCACAGGACTGCACCCGGTATCAACTCAAGGCTAAGTCGACCTGGAAGTCAAAGTCATTTTTGAAAAAAGTCTGGCTCCGCCAGGGAGCGAACCTATGGCCTTCTGATCCGCACGCGAGCGTCTAGCCACTACGCCACGGCGACTCCCAGTGGACCAAGAGATGAGTAAAAAATATGGTGGCTCTGAACAGGACGTGCACTAAGGTAATATGATAACAGTATAACTAGAATGTCTTTGCACTGGGATCCACAAAGCCTAAGAAATAAAGCGGAAGCAAACAACACATGAAGAAAATAATTACATAATTGAGTTGAGCTAAGTCAAGAATTGACATCACAGCACCCGGGGCATTCCGATGCAAGCTCCGTCCTTATGTTCAGCAGCCAGCGCAGAGTTCCAGTACTGATGGTACCTTTCACAATCTGGTTATATGTCCGTCCTGCCTTTCCTCCGAGTGTACTGAGCCGGTTAGACCCTCTAGTTACACACAGGTGCCTGATTCTCTTCAGGCGAATAAATATAGAGTACGTCGGAATGAGTCCCTACATCCCCTGATATTGTCAATGCATTTTTCAGCCTTTTCCATATGCTTACCATATCAAAGAGACAGCTAATGAAACTTGAACGCATACAGAATGAAGCCATGCGGATAATTATGGGATGTACAACAGACGTCCCTGTAGTATGTATGCGATACACACTTGCTCTGACTACTATTGCAGTTAGGCTCAAAGTTCTGCAAGCAAATTCGTATCTCAGAGTAGCTGCAGACGAGAAGCACCTCCTGCATGAAGCCTTAGGAAGAGCTAATGGTCACAGACTGAAAAGAGGAACGTCTTAGAGGGCGCAAGCTGAAGACACAATTAGACATGTGCACAGGCTTGAGAGGAGAGGAGAGTGCCAAAGTGTCTGTGTAAGACTCAGACTTGTTTAGGGTTCTAATCACTTTAAGTCATGGGTGGTGCAGAGACTGGCCAGCTGGTACTGCAGAATCAGAAGTTAAACACATGATTCATCACAATTTCCGCCCAGGTGATGTGATTATTTATACAGATGGCTCTTTATTGAAAGGTAGTGCATGGAGGTTCATAGCCAAAGCGAATTGTCGTCGTTTAGAGCAACAAAGGGTACTTAATTTATAACTTACCCCTGATGTCACGACAACGTCACGGGAGACATTCCCAATAAATTATAAGGTGTTGAGGTTGTAGTTTCTCACGATTTATCTACAGCCAAATGTAGGGTTAGGGTTAGGGTTAGCATTAGAAGACACTAGATTCACACTAAAAAAAAAAGCACCAACAACACCACACTTCCACCCCTTGAAATAATGGACTGTCAGGTCAGCTGTGGATTTCCCACGGGGATTTCGTGTTTGGGGTACGTTATAAATTAAGAACCCAACAAAGTCTTGCATATGACATCAGACCGTCTAGTTTCAGAATGGAGGTGGAGGCAGTCATTGCAGCTTCCGCTTGATTGAGAATTGGTTTTAACGGATCAGCTGCACACACAAACATGTCGTAATTGTAACTGACTCACAGAGTATGCTGAGAAAGGTGGAAACTGGCATGCTCTGTGCAAAGTGGCAGGCAACGCTTCAGAAGTCCCGTGTCGTTAGTATTCTTTAGAACTTGTCTCCAGGTAATGCCGGTGTGTTGGGAAACGAATAGGCAGATAGACAGGCCGGTTCTGCATCTTTTGGCGGTGAACTGGTGTATGACAACCTAGAGGCTGTGGAGGATCTTTGGGTGCGAGTGAACAGTGCGGAGGCACAAATAAATCATTATTGTTTGAGGACAATAGCGGTGTGAAGAGTTACCAGGGGATCTGGCCGACAATCAACACTCAAGTGAAATGCAAGATGGATGTAGAATCATACGGTTACTGATACCATCGGAATTGAAACTCTTCGCATGAAGATGGGGATGGAATGCTTATGGGAGTGTTTCGAGTGCTATAATGTCGATTCCTAATTCAACATTTTCAGCTTTTTCCGACTACGGTAAAGTCACAGGTAATCCAAAAGTTGGGTCCTGAAGGAGTCAGATACCTAAAGTAAAGTAAAGGTAAAGGGAAGTCGAGAGATGTGAACAAGCGTCATTGCACACGGTTATAAACCATGAGCGCTCTGCCACCAGTACGGACAGCTGATAAGAATTGTCCGCCTGTGTCATTGTTCGCACGTAACTCTGTAGCTACAGCGACGTTCCTCCACTACCCCAAAGTGTCAACTCTGGTACCCATTTCCCAGAGGCTGGGTGAACCCCGGGAACCGCCTGGTTTCAAACACCGACCGTGGGCTGCAGCGCTGATTGATCAGCATTCATGTCCCGAAGACGTCGTCATTTACACAGATGGGTCAGTGAAGCGCAGGTCAAGAACGGTTGGGCATACACCTCACAAAGGATGAGAGAAAACAATAAAAGAGGATAGCGGTGCTTACCAAACAGCTACGTCAAGCATGCCCTTGAAGATAATTGCTGCTTCCAGAGCACTCTCATGGGTAGCAGAACAAGTGACCACACATGAGGTAATTGTTTCAAACTCCGTGAACATTCTTTAGAAAATTACTACAGGGAGCCCCCCCCCCCCCCCCCCCCCACACACACACAGAATGGGTATAAAGTATTCAAAAATAATGAGCCGATATATAAAGTATTGAAAAATAGCTGCAAATCTCTGTCGCTAACACGACTGCATTGCAGAGGAGTTGTGCTTGGTGAAGCACGTCTTTGACGTTTTACAAGTAAAGACAGAAAATACTATAAACAACTCCTCATGGGAACAAGCAGTAGAGGTACCTTTGAGTAGCTGCTGCATCGGAGGACTGAGTACGCATGGGAATGAACAATGTGCAAAGACGTAGCATGTTATAATTTAACATAATATAACATTCTTATTAAACAGAAAAAAATATATAATTTAAGTTTGTTTTTCAATGAGTTTAGTTTAGGCGAGAGGCTGCCTACTCTCGAGGCATGGTGTCCGCCTTGAGTGCTAGAGGTCCCGGGTTCAAGCCCCGGTAAAGGCTGGGAATTTTTACCTGGATTTCTAGTAATTTTCCTCTGGTCTCTGGGAAGTAGGGCCGGACGCCCGTGTGCATTGTTCCGTACGTACAGAATACTTTGGCAGTTGTAAATCCAAAAGAGTCGCCCAACGGCGCTGCCTGGCAAAATTTGGAGTTGAAAATCAACGCAAAGTATTTCAGGATCCTCGCCAATGCTAAAGAGTTCGTGCACTGTGCTGAGATTTTCGGACTCAGACTTGAGTTAGAAGAAGAAGAGAGCACTTATAGGTTACACATGATGTTGATCCGTTGAATGAAAATAAACATAAACAGTTATAGGCCATGTTCCAATGGTTCTTATAATTATTTTTTTTTTTAAATTTGGAAAGTCTAGAAACTTTTAACATTGGACAAACTGTATCAAATCAAACATCATACACCTCCCTGTCCAAACTACCTTGACATAGAAATAGTGGTAAGCATTTACTACCAACAAAATAATGTGGCGCGCTAAATAAAGTAAAGACAGCACAACCTGCAAAAAGAAAGTAGGGTCAAATTTGTCCGTTCTGTCAACACTAAATAATCACAAGTGCTTTTAGTTTTTTTTAATTAGCAAAAGTCTAGAAACTTCTAATGTTGACGTGAGTTCTCACCTCATTAAGTCCCTTCTTATCCAAACTACAGTGACATACAAATACTGGTAAACATTGGCTACGAATAACATGAAATTGTGCGCCAAACAGACTATGTGTAGACTGCACCGTCTGCAAAAGACAGCGGGGTCAAATATGTGCGTTCTGTCAACATTGACAAACATTACACAAGAAAACTACTACTCCTAATCATCGTCTACGTTATTTGTACACAAGATGTTTGTTTCTAATAGGACTACGGAAAAGGCATGATTCCATTCAACAGAGAAAGCTTCAATTTCAGCCGTTGTCAAGTTTTCGTTGCATAAATATTTGTAGACTGCAGTGCGTTTCAAAAGTCGAGCCTCTCACACTTTAACGAATATCTCAACTTATGTACGGATGAACATAATTTTTTTTTAAGCTTGGCCTTATATTTCCCATTTTCTTATAATTTTATAATTTACAACTTCACAAGTACTGCTGTTTTCTCAAAGAAGCAAATTTCTTTGATATTCGTTTGTAATTATTAATTAGCGAACCATTAAAAATTGAATATTCTGTGATGAACACATGCAAAGAGATTGTTTGGAAATCACTTCTCATGTAGAGCGGTTTATGGTGATTATTTTGATAGCATATCCCTCCTACAATGAAAAGTATGTTTATGTAACTCACAGAGGCTAATGCTGGAGAGTACTATATGAAAATGAACCACTTA
The DNA here is from genome assembly GCA_905116865.2 of Candidula unifasciata. Classification (NCBI taxonomy): domain Eukaryota; kingdom Metazoa; phylum Mollusca; class Gastropoda; order Stylommatophora; family Geomitridae; genus Candidula; species Candidula unifasciata. The sequence goes on along the minus strand of CAJHNH020000703.1, from coordinate 215,135 downwards.
TAAAACGGGCGTAATTTGATGTTTTGAAAAGTTTCCGTTGCTCAGGTTACTAAGCATGCTGACTGTTCGCTTAGGATCGTTGACTATTTTTTTTTCATAAACCCCAAATAAGGCACAATGAAAACTAGATGTTTGTTCACATTACTGAAAAGAAAAAAAAATGTCTTACTGTGAATGATTATGGTGGTTACACGCCAGATGTCAGCAACTTTCACCAAATGGTTACCGAGATATTTTTTGAGGTTGGCTTCGACTTCTAGAACGGACTATAGTGGAACTACACGCAAGACATGATTCAAATCAAAAAAGCTTCAATTTCAGCCGTTGTGAAGGAGTTTTCCAAGAGTAAATATTTCTAGACTCTATGTGCCGTTGCTTGTTTTTGATCTCTGGCTAATGGTTGGGTATCAGGCACGGTGATGCTGCAGTTAATACTTCAAGGTTGTAATGTAAATTAACTGTAATTTTATATTTTACGATCATTTTTTTTTCGATGTGAATTAATTTTTGAATCTTCACTTTTGCTCTCACTAGGCCCATCAGTCAGGTGCCGTGTGCACAAAGAACTTTGGCTGCAATGGATCTCCAACACGCTCTGTCTCTTGTCTTGGTTGTACTCCCTCTCAGACTGCTGTCTGTCCACATCTTGATGTCCTCCCACTTGTATCTCTGTCCACCCATTGTTCTCTTTCCCTCGACCCTTTCCTCAAGTGTGATTGTTAAAAAAGTGTCTTTTAATGTGCCCGAAATGTATTATTAGTTTGTGAATTTAAAAAAATGTATGTATTTAATTCTAAGAAGCGCTGACACATAAAAAAGTCGGCGGAGTGTGACAAATGTGATGAGGCTCAAAAGACATTTCCTAGTTTAAGAGCATAATAATAATACACATATTATACGTTTTCTGTACTGAGAAAGTCCGTTTCTGTGTGTAAACACGCAATAGCAAAAGATATAACTATCTGGAACTTTTTTGCCCAGGGTCTGTGATTCAGGAAATGGTCAAGTGTTGAATATGTGTGCATAACAGTGATCTCCAACATGGGGGTGGGGGGTGGGGGGGGGGGAGGGGTTGGGGTGGTGGTGGCGGGGGGGGGGGGGGGGGTTGGACGCCCCTCTTTCGGGAAGGGTTGGGAGCTTGAGCAAGACCCAAGGGAGTATCAAGAAATTTTCAAAGTGAGTGAATTTGTATTTGTAATAATTCTTTTTTTAAAAGGATATATTTTAAACTATTTATAAAATACAAAAATCAAGAACATTTTTGTGAGTTTTGTTTTAATGAGCAGTTTGTGCATCCACCATTACAAATTTAATTAATATGATAAACATAAATTTAATTATCGATGAAGAACACAGTTCTTTTTTTTCCTATATATTTTATTAACTTTAGTTTAGTTTGTCATTATAGGTGAAATATTGCGTCCGATGTTTTTATTTTTCATCTGATTTTTTTAACGATGAAAGAGGCGGTTGTGTGTGTGGATTGGGTGGGGGGGGGGGGGGGGGGGGGGGTGGTAGGGGGTATTGCCATAAACTCAAAGGGGAGAGAGGTGGCGTCACCTGAAAAAAAAAAAAAACATTATAGACCCCTGATGTATATGAATAAGAGTCGCGTGACTAAGTGGCTAGACGATCGTTTTTGGCTCGAATCCCTATCGAAGCGGATTATTTTCGGAACTGGCCTTCTCTTTCCGGTCCATCAAACCTATAATGTATAACAGGTAATGTCCTGGCAAGCAAAGGCGGCCGGTGTGACTCTGACATCATTTGTATCAGTCATCGAATGCCCATTGGTAAAAACAAATATGAGCTAAGCGTCTTATGCCCGATGCCCCACCGGTGTGAAATCATGTAATACTCAGAAATAAACCTATGGTGAAACGTAGAAAAATTATGTAGGTACACATCACGAACTTGCCCGCATCACGCACGGGATTTGTCACCGGCTGTACTATGTTCTAGGGGTGCTATATTACTTTGATTCATGCTTCGTTATTTTCAACTCTGTAAGCAATGTATACTTCACGCTTTGAGCTGCCAGCACGTTCTATTTTCCACATTGTAAGCCACCGGCTGGCACTGTGTGTGTTACAGCGATGTGTGTTGGCCCTTTATCGCCATCACTGCGGCTTTACTTGGTAATTTGAACTACGAGGTAAATTTCTTTTTAACACCGTCGCCCCCCCCCCCCTCCTCTCCCCACTAGATGGCACTGTTCAGGACTCGCCCCAAAATATTACCAATTATAAAACCAGTGAAGGTTGCAAAAGAGACACAGATAAAAGGACATTCTTGAAAACCCAGCCGCGCACAAAAAACACATACACACATACACGCACACACACACACACGCACGCGCACAAACTGTTCGCTCAGTGTCGTCTACCACGAAAGAATGCTGCGGACTTTCGTCATGTCTCCACCGAACGTCAGCCGTTTTTGCGCACGGTGTATATGCGAAGGATCGCATGCTAACACCCACTAGAACATACAGCAGCCCGCCAGAACGACCACGGCTATCAGTGGGATAGATAGATAGATCTTGGTAATCTCGGTAATCTTAGTTTTAGCTTCATAACAAACGGATCACCCCATAGTTGCTCCGCTCCTGTGCCAACGAAAAACACACAGAATGTTTTCCACAGCCCTTTGTGGAAAGATTTACAGACTGCTGTCTCAGTATATGTACTAGCATACACACGCATTAAAAGTATACGGTAGCCATTAGAAGTGATAACACAAACAATCTGACATTAGAAATGCAGTTCCTCATCGACAGTAGCAGAAGTTACCAACAAATCAGCAGTTGCATACGCAATCAATATTATTCACATAATGGCACCACCAATATTGCGGCGACAGGCCACGCGCCATTTTCTGAATCTACAGTTCACAACACCACGTTGGTCAATGTCGAAAAATTTCAAATAAAATCCGCAGCTCACAGGGTCGCGCCATGCACTCAACTCAGTAGCTAGGCGACCAAACTATATCCTTTCAGTCTACAAATGGATAAAAATACAACGGCCACCGTCTGGCAAAAGCAACAAATTTGCCACGACGCGAAACAGTGACCGTGCCTAGCGTCCATTTTGACCGGATGTGAGATGGATTTATGTATAAATGGATCTAGAAATAGATAGGCAGGCAGGCAGACAGACAGACAGACAGACAGACAGACAGACAGACAGACAGGCAGACAGACAGACAGACAGACAGACAGACAGACAGACAGACAGACAGACAGACAGACAGACAGATAGATAGATAGATAGATAGATAGATAGATAGATAGATAGATAGATAGATAGATAGATAGATAGATAGATAGATAGATAGATAGATAGATAGATAGATAGATAGATAGATAGATAGATAGATAGATAGATAGATAGATAGATAGATAGATAGATAGATAGATAGATAGATAGATAGATAGATAGATAGATAGATAGATAGATAGATAGATAGATAGGTAGACTGGTAGATAGATAGATAGATAGATAGATAGATAGATAGATAGATAGATAGATAGATAGATAGATAGATAGATAGATAGATAGATAGATAGATAGATAGATAGATAGATAGATAGATAGATAGATAGATAGATAGATAGATAGATAGATAGATAGATAGATAGATAGATAGATAGATAGATAGATAGATAGATAGATAGATAGATAGATAGATAGATAGATAGATAGATAGATAGATAGATAGATAGATAGAACAGCGGTTCTAAACCTGCGGGTAGCGAACCTTTTGGGGTTGAACGAGCCTTTCACAGGTGTCACCTGTGACTATCTGAAAACATATTCACCAAAGTTATTAAGAAACAACGAAACAATTTTCATTATTGTGGGGTCACCACAGCATGAGGAACTTATTGGGCCTCTGCATTAGGAAGGTTCGGAACTACTGTTCTAGAGTCATTGATAGTTAGTGACACAAAGGAGCTCTTTGTGTGCGCCATTGACTGTTGAGTTAATTGATTAGTTGAGTACTCAATGGCCTGAAAGCTGTGGCGTGCTTTGCTTCCTGTCGGTACAAAGAGGATGACAAGATGGGTCGTATTTTGAGGGAGTCGTCACAGGGTATATGAAATCTTCCAGGTTGTTCATATGTGAGAGAGACATGGTAACTTTTCTGTAGGTCATTCGCACCAGAATACACACACACACACACACACACTCTCTCTATCTATCTATCTATCTATCTATCTATCTATCTATCTATCTATCTATCTATCTATCTATCTATCTATCTATCTATCTATCTATCTATCTATCTATCTATCTATCTATCTATCTATCTATCTATCTATCTATCTATCTATCTATCTATCTATCTATCTATCTATCTATCTATCTATCTATCTATCTATCTATCTATCTATCTATCTATCTATCTATCTATCTATCTATCTATCTATCTATCTATCTATCTATCTATCTATCTATCTATCTATCTATCTATCTATCTCTATCTATCTATCTATCTATCTATCTATCTATCTATCTATCTATCTATCTATCTATCTATCTATCTAATCTATCTATCTATCTATCTATCTATCTATCTATCTATCTATCTATCTATCTATCTATCTATCTATCTATCTATCTATCTATCTATCTATCTATCTATCTATCTATCTATCTATCTATCTATCTATCTATCTATCTATCTATCTATCTATCTATCTATCTATCTATCTATCTATCTATCTATCTATCTATCTATCTATCTATCTATCTATCTATCTATCTATCTATCTATCTATCTATCTATCTATCTATCTATCTATCTATCTATCTATCTATCTATCTATCTATCTATCTATCTATCTATCTATCTATCTATCTATCTATCTATCTATCTATCTATCTATCTATCTATCTATCTATCTATCTATCTATCTATCTATCTATCTATCTATCTATCTATCTATCTATCTATCTATCTATCTATCTATCTATCTATCTATCTATCTATCTATCTATCTATCTATCTATCTATCTATCTATCTATCTATCTATCTATCTATCTATCTATCTATCTATCTATCTATCTATCTATCTATCTATCTATCTATCTATCTATCTATCTATCTATCTATCTATCTATCTATCTATCTATCTATCTATCTATCTATCTATCTATCTATCTATCTATCTATCCTAGAATAGATCTATATAAAACAAGTTTGTCATATTCTGCTGCACATTTATGGAATCACCTGCCACTCGATCTAAAAAATATGAGTATGTACTCATTTAACCGCAGCCTTTTTAAATTCATGCTTACTAGTGATTACATGCCACCATAGATGTAGCTAATAATTTACATGCATTATTATTTTACTTATATGTATTATGTAGGTGTGTGTGTGATTGTTAGTGTGTGTGTATGTATGTGGAAATATGTATGTATTTTAAGGTTTGTAAGTAGGTGTGTGTTTGTATGTACGTATGTTGTAAGTATGTGGGCGTATATATGTAGGTGTATGTGCGACTGTATATGAGTGTATGTGTAATTGTGGGTGTGTGTGTATTTTATTTATACAAGTATGTATGTATGTATGTATGTATGTATGTATGTATGTATGTATGTATGTATGTATGTATGTATGTATGTATGTGGGTGTCTGTATGTGTGATTGTATATGTCTGTTTGCATGCATGTGTGTGTATGTATGCATGAATTTGTGTATGTATGCATGATTGGTGGATGTATGTATGCATATGTAGCTGTGTAAGTATGTGGGTGTATGTGTGTCTATGTATGCATCTATGTGTGTATGTGTGTGTGTATGCAAATATGTCTGTGTACATAGGTGTGTGCATTTTATGTTTGTGTATGTATGCATGTATGTATGGATGTGTGCTCATGTATGTATGGATGTATGCTTGTTTTATGTATACATGTAGATGTTGCCTATGTATGTATGTATACATGTGGATGTATGTATACGTATATGTATGTGTGTATCAGGTTTGTCTGTATGCATATGAGAATGAATGTATGTAAATGTAGCTGTGTAAGTATGTGTGTGTGTATTTATGCATGTATGTGGATGTATGTAGGTATATGTGGATGTATAGGTATGTGGTGTGTGTGTCTTTTTATAAATGTAGGTATGTGTGTGAGTATGTGGGTATGTATTATGGATGTGTATGTATAAAAGTCACTATGTATGTGTATGTGTGTGTATGTGTGTATTACCTGGGCATGTGTGTGATTGTGGGTATATGTGTATGTTCACATGTGAAGGTATATTTAGGGTTGTGAG
>CAJHNH020000703.1:181340-203840 GCA_905116865.2 Candidula unifasciata | reverse complement strand
ATGAAAATATGAGCATGAGATAACTGTCTATATCGTCTCAAGAGGAAATGCAAATAAACTGGGCAGCAAATATTCTGAAAAGCCGGTAAACGATATAAATAGGTAAGTGTCCAGTGCCCAGCTGAAAAAAATTAAAATATGAGTATGAGGTAACAATCTATTTTGACTCAAGAGGAAATGTATAGAAACTGCACAGCAAATATTAAGAAAAGTCAGTAAACGATATAAATAGGTTTCTAGTGTAGCAGTAAGATTTGCGGTATATATGTCGTGCGACTGAAATAATCTACTTAACTACAGACAACCTGCAGTTGAACTGAGACAGATTTTCATGTAAATGTATATAAATCTTTTGAATAATAAAAGAAAGCTAACCGAAATTGTGTAGACATTTAAACTGTAGCAGTTCTGTATAAAAAAAAATAATAATAGTAACAATAACAATGATAATACACGCTAGACAATATGAATATGAGTATGAGAAAGCCAACAGATAATGTGTACACATTTATCATTGTGGGATTTAAGGAGTGGTCCACACATGTTTAAAGTTAACAGAAAAAAAAAAACAACTGCAGTCCTGTTCCAGAACCTGAGGGTTGCGTGTGCATCAGTTTGACAGATCTGTATGCAGACTGTTGATTCCTTGCCTCTCAGGCAGATGCACTCCGACATCGAAGGAAGCTCCCAATTAGTCGACTCTTACGACATGCTTTTGGGTGGGCAGTGGGTCTATTCTTGTTTTTCCTATAGTAGGGCCCCTGAGCCCCACGGGAGATTCAGTCCCAGAAATAACTTTAATGTTGCGGGCGGATGTTGACAATGAAGTATCCCAACTACTGCGCATGCACGGTGAAAGTCGCTCGTTCCGACAACTGCGCAAGCGCATTTACGAACGTGGCTTTCATTGAATGTCACTAAAATGGAAATATTAGTTTCGAAAATGTTTCCAACAAATGTCGTCATCTATCTCTAACAATGACGGGTAGAATTTCAAACCATGACGGGTAAAATACGGTATCAAAACAAACATATCCTGAAAATTTAAGCTCGGTTCAGTAGTTTCCGAGTCTATAGCTCATAAACAAACACACAGACATTGATATATATATATATATATATATAATATATATATATATATATATATATATATATATATATATATATATATATATAATATATATATATATATATATATATATATATATATATATATATATATATATATATATATATATATATATATATATATATATAGATCAGCACACGGTGTGTGATCAGGTTGACATCACGCCGGCCACCTTTACTTTCTATGATTTTACCTAGTGTGCATTCAAGGCTAGGTCTACCAATGAATCAGCTTCATTTCTGAAAGGAAAAAAAAAGTTGCTCTCAGACTAAGTCGAGCATTCGAGTAACATAATGGTGATTTCAGTGTATAAAGAACGCTGTTCTTTGTCAAAAGACAAAATGAAACGTATTGACAACCATGATTCAGTCGGTGGAAGTGAAATTAGTGACATCAACAAAGACTGCAAATAACTCGACGACGACGACAACAATAACAACAACAAGTTAACAATAATCTAATATGATACTACAAGTCTCTGCTGTTCAATTACTTCCATGAATACATAATTACAAAGCGGACATCTACAAGTACACAATTCCGCCATAATGAAAACATATTTAAGCTACAAGCAACAGTCAAAATGATTACCCCGATCAAAGATCGGTTTTTTAGAATTAGACGTTCTTAGTTTTTCTTTGTTCCTGATCGCTGATTAGATCATTTACTTCAAAGTTCCTTTAAAGATTCATTAGCGGTTGTGAAAGAACATAATTTACTATACGGACTGCTTCAACATGTGATAAAATCTATGAGGCTCTACAAAAATGGTACCATGCAGTTAACGATAATTATAATTAGTAGCGTGTGTAGGTAAAAGTAAGATAAAGAAGCTTATACTGAGGTGTTCAGGGAAGAAGGTTGGGGTGTGGGTGGGGATGGGGGGGGGGGGAGGTGGGGGTGCGGGGGGGGGGTTGTGTGGGGGTTCGGGGTGGGGGAAGAGAAGGTAATAAACAACAACAGCAACAAAGACAACAACAGAAACAACAACAATTTGTGTTATTTATCTCATACCCATAAAAGTATGGGCAAGCATATAAGCAGGTCTAGGGTCATCATATCAATAAACCACTTCTGCCGTTGAGCGCCGTGGGGAAGAATAATTTGCGATCCAGTGTATGCTGGCTCTAACTGGCTATTGTCATATTGTGAAGGCGTAGAGTGTCTTTAATGTTGTCGATCCATGTTTTCCGCCGCCGTCCTTTTGCTCTTGTAGCTAATCTTCTGAGATGTGGGGCTTGTGATGGTATTTGATCTTGCTGCATTCTGACCAGATGGCAAAACCACTTGATTTTGTCAATGAATCTAGTACAAAGTGTCGTTCCCACAATTTGTCTGATAGTGTAGGTTTGGATAGCAGGTTTGGGTATTCGTACATTAGGATAGCTTTTCTATGTGCTAAACAATCAATTGGTCTATACATACATGGACTGATTAAGCACCAACTGTGACTAGGCAAGTCAGTTAGGGGAAAGTATAAAGATGTTCCGGTTCTGTTACACCCTCTTTGAAAATGTGACTTGAGGTTCTTCTTCTTAGTGTTTTTATTCGCTCATGAAGATTTTTATCGAAACATCAGATAGCATGTTTTTTCAATAAGAAGTGCACAGTACTTCCTGTCTGTCTTAATTCTAGACTGACTGGGCACCTAGAAGGCCCTATTAGCCCATTTCCGTGCATATTGTTAGTCCTTAATCGCTGGTAAAGGACTCTTTTTCACGCATTCAGTCCTACAGGGCATATAGGGCTAGCCCTATATTTTATAAATCAAAAAAGCATTTGGTGAGTGATTGGATCAGTATCAGGCCGGCCGCCTTTACTTCTCATGACTACCTGGGGTACTCAAGGCTGGATCGACCTAGAAGACCAGTCATATTTGAAAAGAAACCCGGCTCCACCAGGATCCTGAACCCACAACCTTCCCATTCCCAGGCGAGCGTTTCGCTGCCACAGAATGACTCCATGGTCCCTAACTGGGTCCATATTGTTAGCACATATTCCCCCCCCCAACCCATCTTGACGGTTAAATAGCCTATCCAGTTATTTTTTTTTTTATTGTAAGTCAATTAATTTCTCATTATTGCACCAATGACGCGCAAGAATTGAAAAAAAAAAAAAATTGAAAACGAGAACCGCTGCTAGAAAGAAAAGCAAAGAAAACCAGCGTAGAGGGACATACATAATGACACCCCTGCAACTGAGAAAGTCGATACAGAGACACACTGCATCAGAACTACGGTACCTGATGTGATATGGCCAGCAGTCTATTTTAGTTGTTTAAACTACATGGTTGTTACCGAGGTTAGTTATTTGCTAGGTTCACATGAATAGCTCCAGACGAGGTAAGATGCCAGTCGAATATTTCTGACTAAATCAATGTGTTTAGAGCAGTGTTTCTCAGCCCCTTTTGTGTGCTTGCCATGCCCAACCTAAGCCTTTCTAACATTCTTATGCCCGCTATGTAACTTAAACTCTGAACGAGTCTATTCTCGACCCCCCACCCTTAGCAATACAATTGCTCCCTTTACAATCAAATTGTTTCTTTTACAGACTAACCCCCCCCCCCCTAACCACCTACCAAATCAAATTGCCTCCTCCTCCTTTTTACCATTAAATTGACCACTCTGACCACGACAGAACCTAACAACAGTCTTTTTAAAAACGAACGAAGAAGAAGAAGGCGTAGAAGAAGGAGAAAGAGGAGAAGGAGGAGGAGGAGAAGAAGAAGAAGAAGAAGAAGAAGAAGAAGAAGAAGAAGAAGAAGAAGAAGAAGAAGAAGAAGAAGAAGAAGAAGAAGAAGAAGAAGAAGAAGAAGAAGAAGAAGAAGAAGAAGAAGAAGAAGAAGAAGAAGAAGAAGAAGAAGAGAAGAAGAAGAAGAAGAAGAAGAAGAAGAAGAAGGAAGAAAGCGGAAGAAGAAGAAGAAAAAAAGAAGAAGAAAACGGAGAAAAAAAAAAAGAAGAAGGAAAAGAAAAAAAATGCAGCGTATCATTTGAAATGGTCTTTTTGTAATTAAGCAAAAGGAAAGATAAAGAATGAATGCGCTTTTTTCACGTATCAATCTTTCTTTATGTGTCCTATATCACACTGAAGAAAATTTTGGTCCACAAAATACTTTGATGCTTGCACACATGGATGAAAACAGTAAGCACTTTATCTTTGTACCGGCCTATGCGGGCGTAAGAAGCAGCGAGCGTGCAGATTATCTGGCAGTTACTACGAATATGGTCAGGCACTAGACGCGATCGAAACCCACTGCAGGCTGCGTGGTTTTTTGTCGTGGTATGGGACGTCGCAGGTCGACCCAGCCTCAAATGGGTACCAGGATGGGCTGTCCTGGGAAAGTAAAGACAGCCGGCGTAATGCTGACCACATTACCCACAGAGTGCTGATGGTCTGTAAAAATATGGGACGCTCTGCCCATATGCCCGATGCGCCGAAAGGCGTGAAAAGGGAACTTTACTTTACTACTTACTAGACAGAAGCAATATTACTGATACCATGCACAGCACATTGCGAGGACGAACACGGCAATTGGCATATGGTGTGCTATGATAATAAACCTCACTAAACATTGATCAACACATACACGCCCACACACAAGCGCGCACGTGCAAGCACACACATTTAAATTAGCCACAACCAATGTACCTCATTTCCCCTCTCCCGCAACGCCCACAAGAGGGCGAAATTGTTGAATTTATGAAGCTTTAGTCTAGGGTCGTGATTCTCAGCCTTCCTAATGCCCCGACCCTGTAATACAGTTCCTCATGTTGTGGTGACCGTTTCTACAGTTCCTCATGTTGTGGTGACCGTTTAATACAGTTCCTCATGTTGTGGCGACCCTTCAATACAGTTCCTCATGTTGTAGTGATCCTTTAAATCAGTTCCTCATGTTGTGGCGACCCTTTAATACAGTTCCTCATGTTGTGGCGACCCTTTGATACAGTTCCTCATGTTGTGGCGACTCTTTAATACAGTTCCTCATGTTGTGGTGACTTTTTAATACAGTTCCTAATGTTGTGGTGACCGTTTAATACACTTCCTTATTTTATGGCGAGCCTTTAATACAGGTCCTCATGTTGTGGCGACCCTTTAATACAGTTCCTCATGTTGTGGTGACCCTTTAATACAGTTCCTCATGTTGTGGTGACCCTTTAATACAGTTCCTCATGTTGTGGTGATCCTTTAATACAGTTCCTCATGTTGTGGTGACCCTTTAATACAGTTCTTTATGTTTTGGCGACCCTTTAATACACTTCCTTATTTTGTGGTGACCCTTTAGTACAGTTCCTCATGTTGTGGCGACCCTTTAATACAGTTCCTCATATTGTGGTGACCCTTTAGTACAGTTCCTCATGTAATGGTGACCCTTCAATACAGTTCCTCATGTTATGGTGATCCTTTAATACAGTTCCTCATGTTGTGGTGACCCTTTAATACAGTTCCTCATGTTGTGGTGACCCTGTAATACAGTTCCTCATGTTGTGGTGATCCTTTAATACAGTTCCTCATGTTGTGGTGACCCTGTAATACAGTTCCTCATGTTGTGGTGACCCTGTAATACAGTTCCGCATGTTGTGGTGACCCTGTAATACAGTTCCACATGTTGTGGCGACCCTTTAGTACAGTTCCTTATGTTGTGGTGACCCTGTAATACAGTTCCTCATATTGTGGTGACCCTGTAATACAGTTCCTCATGTTGTGGCGACCCTTTAGTACAGTTCCTCATGTTGTGGCGACCCTTTAGTACAGTTCCTCATGCTGTGGCGACCCTTTAGTACAGTTCCTCATGTTGTGGCGACCCTTTAGTACAGTTCCTCATGTTGTGGCGACCCTTTAGTACAGTTCCTCATGTTGTGGCGACCCCAGCCACACATTGTTTTTCTCCTTCACAACTTTGATGAATATTTGTTTTAAGATAGTCTTTGCCGACCCATGTAAAAGGGTCGTTTGACCCAAAAAGAAGGGTCGTGACCCTTAGTTTGAGACCCGCTAATCTATAAAAACAATTATGCATGTTATCTGCTAGAAAAAGACAGGATAATTATCTTGTCTGCAGCTGAATAAATATTGAAGTAAGCTGTGATTACCTATTTCTCATTCATTAACGTCATCGTTTGCGACTCCACATAAAACAGACTTGGAGGTTGTGTACCTAGACGGCTGAACATCACATCGTCTGTTGACGAAGTCATTATCATTTTTGGAACTGGTACATTAAAAAAAAAAAAGAAAAAACTTTGAGAATGTCACTTTAGAAGAGTAGGATAACATGTTTTGGCTCATGCCATCAGCCTCCCCTCCCCCCCCCCCCCCCTACGACACTTTTACCCCACCAAAAAAAAAGGTACGAGTATTCAAAACAACAATCTTAAATGGTGCCGGTACTCGCCAACTTACTATTGCTGTAGACAGGGGAAAAAAACTATTACTTAAAGCGTGGCAGTACTGCATCCTGTAGCATGTTAGAAAAAAAAAACAAAAGTCAGGGGGACAGTAATCAAAGATGTCCGTTTCTTTCTAAATTAAAATAAACTGCTGTCTCCATGGCGAAAAGGTGCAGCCGTTTGCCTCCCGCTCTAAAGGTCGTGGGTTCGTTTCAATGACGCGTCTTTCATTTCAACAGTGCAATGTCTAAGGATATCTGTAAAGATCATCGCTGGATCTACGGTGTTCATGCTTTGTACAACACTCTCGGCAGGCTGCAAGCTGTTTTTTGCACATAAAGACCGAGCTATATAGGATCACCGATGGTGCAATGATGTCATTCTTCTTAATTTTAACTACAACTCGAGTCGTCTCCACAGCGAAGTTTGGCTGTAGCGAAGATGGGTGCCCACTGCTTTTTTTTGGAAATGTTACCTGATGTAGCCTCAGTCTCTTCCTATGTGCCCTCCTTGAACATCTATCTATCCAAGAGGGCTGGGTGTCTAAACTATCTGGCACAAATCCGTGGACGTCGACGATTGTGAAACAGGCTGACTATCCTCTAAGCTAGTGATTCTCAACCTTCCTAATGCGTCAGGACTTTAATTCCGCAAACACAGTTCGCAATGTTGTGGCAACCCCTAAACATACAATTATTTTCGTTACTGCTTCATAACTTCAATGAATATGTGTTTTCCGATGGTCATTGGCGACCCCGGTGAAAGTGTCGTTCCACCCAATAAAGGTTGAGAACCACTGGCCTAAGCCACGGAACCGTATGTAATTTGAAGGACCCTTTTTTCACGCTTTTAGGCGTATTGGGCATACATCGCTAGACCTTTATATAATAGACCAATCGACCTATGTGGAATAATAACTGTCTAAAGACTGGTAATACTTGGTAAATATCTATGTAAACGCTTCACAGAAGAATAAAAGACATGCAGACAGATCAATTATCAGACAAAGAATCACATAGAGAGACAGACAGACAGAAAAATAGACAGGCGGACAGGTTGGTAAACAGACAGATGCACAGCCGGGAAGATGGATACTACCGACTGATACACAGAGTGACTAAAAGATATAGGCAGACAAACGGCGAGTCAGACAGACAGACTGCCAAACCAAGCGGCCACAGATCGACAGACAGGAAGATAGACAGACAGGCACAGGGAAAAACAGAAACTCAGATAAGCAGACTGACAAACATACAGTTCAGTAATACATTCAGCTGTATCTTCATCTATTTGCTTGTACTGAACACATTAAGCAATATATATACATAAATATATGTTAGTAGCGTAACCTTTACAGGACGTTGCAGAACCAATCCCAGCATTATTTGTTTGTTGTGGTTTTTCTAGGCGAAATGTACGTTCAGTTGTTTGCCACTGCTTACTAAACGGTAAGCTCTCGGTACCACTGTCCAAACCAACACAAGATAAACTGTCTGCAGCTTGGGATCTAACCCGGCCTTAGAAAGCTCGTTCCCAACGCCTAAGCCCACAGACGACGACTATGTGTATATATATTTATCTATATATAAAATACACACACACACACGCCACCCACACATACATTAATATATATATATATATATATATATATATATATATATATATATATATATATATATATATATATATATATATATATATATATATAAACTGTTTGCTCAGCAAGCTTTTATTTAGAAAGCATTACAAACTCAAAGCACGAAAGTACAAAAATAATTGATTATGTAAGTTAATGGACAATTAAACAAATTTCTCTCTGGAAAATTAATGCACTATTTTATACCTCGACTAAAACTGGGACTAACCTTCAGAGATTACACACACTTAAGCACGTGACGCTCCCGTGATGTTTCCCGCCCAGATATTAGCATTACCTCTGACCTCATAATAATGTTCTTCTTCGAGTTCACCGGCTGTAGACTCCGGCTCAAAGTTCTGGTTGTTCGTCCCTCTCAGAAGTTTCATTCTGTTCCAGAAAGTTGAATGTTGAATTAGGATCCGACGTCACGGCTCTCGAGACACTTTCACAAGCGCTCCGTCCCAATCTTCAGCAGCAAACGAAGAGTTCCAATTCCGATGCTACCAGTAACTGTCTGATTCCAGAAAGTGAGTGTTGGGTACACATTCTTTTTACAGATGTGACATGTTTGTACAGACAGTTGCGGTAGATTTTCTGAGTATGATGCAAGTCTTTGAAATGCTGTTCCTAACAGCTTCTCGCTCTCAGATCAAAAGGTCAAACTGTATTTTTATTTCACTGCTTATGCCACCTCCCCTTTACGGTACGGTATCTTAACACGATACGGCGCTGTATTTGTATGCAGACTGTTGGTTCCTTGTTCCTTGCCTCTTGGACAGATGTAATCCGACTTCGAAGGAAGTCCACAGTTAGTCGACTCTTACGACATGCCTGTTGGGGAGGGGTGGGGGCAGTGGGTCATCTTAAACATCCTCATCTGTACAGTCCGCGGCTACAGCATTTGCCGTTTGACCCTACATCCGCAATCTTACAGCCCCCCCCCCCGCCCACCCCCTCCCCCCAACCAGATATAGACGTTATCTTTTAAAGTATTCATTATTAAATTTAAAAAATATATATAATAGTAATTTGTTGCCATTCAGCACATAATAAAAATAAATCATATTTATATTATAAATATTATATTTATTAATATTATCATCATTATTGTGCCCATAAACAAGGCTTATCGACCCAGTCCACACCCTATTAAATTGTAAGGGTGTTAAATCCTGTAACATCTAACACCCCCCCCCCCCCCCCCGGACATGCACCTACATTTCTATTCTCCGACGTCTTTTTGTGGCAAGTAAGTAATTTGGTGGCAACTAAAATTAATCGCACCTGTGGGTTTGTCACGATTTTGTAAACGTACTTTCGTGATATTTAAATGTGATCCAGATATTGATGTTTGTCATGAGATACTCATTGTGTTTTATGGCATCTCCTTGTACGCAGCTTTGAGATGTTGCTACAGGTGCTCGCTGCTAAAGGTTCCAGTGAATCCTTTTTAGTAAATTTTTATCTTTTGGTTGGGTACGAACGAACGAACGAACGAACAAACTTTATTTTCAAAGGGTTGAGAATTGGGCACACAGGCTCGTCTTACATTCTGTCCTTCTGGCTTCACGCCATGCCTAGGGTAGGAGGTTCAAGGTGCCCCCAGAACAACGTTAGGAGGGAACGGGGGTGGGGCGTTCTGAACCGATCTCCAAGTAATGCGTAGAGCGGCAAACCATTTCAAAAACAATACAAAGTTTTCTATTTAAGTATTTGCAAAAATGTTATGTTATTTCAGATATCTATTTACGTTGTCCTATCTAGGACGAAAAAGAGGAGAAATACTGACATCTTGAAAGATCTTAACATCAAGGAAGATCTGCTAATAAACAGCATCCTGTCTCGGAAGCTGAGATATTTTGTTCATATCAAGCGCCAAGACGGATTGGAAAAAATAATAGCAGAAGGCATGATACCAGGAAGGAGGGGCAGGGGCCGACCAACACGAAGATGGGCACAGGGTATAAGTGACTCCTTGAGTATGAAAGTGCATGAGGCGGGAGACCTGGCGAGACCGAGTTTCTTTCAGGGGTAGAGGTGTGTCAGAGAGATCACTAGAGTTCTCAGTCAGCAGTTTTCTTTTTTGGTTTTGTTCCATTCCAGTCCTCTGTAAGTCAGAGACTATCGTATGTTGTCCTTCAGTGCGGACCCTGGGTCGAAATGAAGGTCTGGTTCGCATTGTTTTTAGCCATCCATGGTGGCCGATTTTTTCCCATTCTGCATACATGTTCAGACCATCGTAACTGTGACTGATCTACTCAGGCTTGTAAGGCCTGGGTTTCAAGACTTCGACGTATTGTCTGATTATGGACTTTGCCTCTTCTGGTCACTTAGGCCAGTTTTCTCAGGTATCTAATTTCTGAGGCTTGAAGCTGGCTTCTGTAAGCTGTTATCTTTACTCATGACTCTCATCCGTAAGTCATGACTGGCAGATGGGCAGAACCATTTTCGTCGTCTTTCCAATTTTTTTTGGGGGGATATAAAACCCTCAGTTTATGACCTGGAAAAGTCTCGCAGCAGCCGCTTTTCGTGTTGCCAGCTCAGTCTTAATCCCTCCGTTTCTGATTTCAGATGTACTTTTATATATAGTTACTGTTCAAACCATATTTCATTATTAATATTACTCACGAACAAAAATAAAAATAAAGAATAAAATGAAGAAGAAGAAGAAGAAGAAGAAGAAGAAGAAGAAGAAGAAGAAGAAGAAGAAGAAGAAGAAGAAGAAGAAGAAGAAGAAGAAGAAGAAGAAGAAGAAGAAGAAAAAGAAGACCGAAAATATGAATGAAAGAAATGATTAAAAAAATAAAAAGAAAAGAATGAAGAGGAACACGTATTCAAATCGCTACAATGGTCAGTGTAGCTTCAAATTTCTCAACATTATCTTTTTTATTCTGCAACATCAACTTAATACCTGAACGAATAAAAAGCGCCCGTTAGTTAACGCGAATTCAATCCTCACGCCACGAAAATATCGGTTATTGAATTGCTTACACCGCTGCACTAGAAAAACAATCTAGATTTCTGATGCAAACCCTGTGACATACATCTCTAGCTTTGAAATACCATCAAGTATTTGCGTCGTTTTCTCATGTGTTCACTCAGCTGACCCCGTCAAACTATGTTAAAAAAAAACACACACACACACACACACACACACACACGCATGCACGCACACAAACACACACATACACACACACACACACACACACGAGAAATTTACCTATTGCTGGAAATTATGTCGTAGTTTGAAATGTCAGTTTCAATTTTGTTGAACTAAGGTTATGGCAGATCTGTTAGAGTGACATGGAAATATCAAAATGTTTCCCAGTGGAAATGTAATGAAAACCCCTGAGAGTAATATCAAGGCTTAAAAAATTTGTTTGGGAAAAGGGGGCGGGGGGGGGGGGCAAATGCAGTCTCTATAAAGCCTTATACAGGTTTCTAAAATCAACGACAAAGAAAGATGCAAACTGCAAGAGGAACAGCAACTACGAAATTCATAATCACTAGTCAATGTAGCTGATCACTGGCATCAATAGAGCTAATAGCCTGAAATGGTTGGGGAAGAAGAAGAATCTTAAGAAGAAGAAGAAGAAGAAGAAGAAGAAGAAGAAGAAGAAGAAGACGAAGAAGAATTCAAGAAGAAGAAGAAGAAGAAGAAGAAGAACAAAAAATAAGAAGAAGATTGAGAAGAACTAAGAAGAAGAAGAAGAAGAAGAAGAAGAAAAGAAGAAAGAAGAAGAAGAAGAAGAAGAA
Organism: Candidula unifasciata; assembly: GCA_905116865.2. Taxonomy (NCBI): domain Eukaryota; kingdom Metazoa; phylum Mollusca; class Gastropoda; order Stylommatophora; family Geomitridae; genus Candidula; species Candidula unifasciata. The sequence continues at coordinate 191,929 of CAJHNH020000703.1, read as the reverse complement.
GAAGAAGAAGAAGAAGAAGAAGAAGAAGAAGAAGAAGAAGTGAAGAATAAGAAGAAGAAGAAGAAGAAGAAGAAGAGAAGAAGAAGAAGAAGAAGAAAAGAAGAAGAAGTCGAAGAAGAAGAAGAAGAAGAAGAAGAAGAAGAAAGAAGAAAGAAAGAAGAAGAAGAAGAAGAAGAAGACCGAAAGTCAAGAAGATGTTAAAGAAGAACAGAAGAAGAACACACACACACACAACACACGAAAAAAACAAGAATAAAAAGAACAAAACACAAATTCCAATCTCATTGATCACTACAGCTCGAAAAATTTTTTAAATATCTTAAATGTCTTACAATTTTCTCTTCTTTTTCTTTGATATCCTTGTTTGAAATTCCAGTTTGGATGTTGTAAAAGATTCTGTCGCAATTACACTTAGTTTTTAGGTTCACGTTAATCTCCCCAAATAGAGTAGGTCACAGTTCATTCACAAGTTTGTTTGGCTGGTCGACTTTCCTGAAGGTTACGGGTGTGTCCCGCTATTTTGTTTGCTTTCTGCGTTGTCTTGTATTTACGTTTTTTATTCCGAGAAAGAGAATGCATGTGACATAGGTCGCAGCACTCTCTGGGGGGTTGTGTTAGGGTCAGTTTCTCCGTGTTTTTGGAGAGTTAAAAGCATTGGAGTGCTGAAATATTCAACATGTGATATCAACGGCATTGCGGAACACCCCTCAGGCAGGGCCTATGGAGACTATCGTTACGTGTTTCCACTTAGTTACTTCTAACGCATATAATCTCCCCTGCTATGATGTAAACTGTCCTGTGTCTTTTCTCTCGGCTTCCCCCTGCTTCGTTTTCCCTCCAACTTTCCATCCGTCACCAGGTACTCTAATTTTCTCTTTCTTAGTACATGAGCAAAGAGTGTAGATTATCTCCTTCTGATGTAGACAATCAGCTCCCATCGTGAGTCGAAACTCTACATTGACTAGAAAAGCAACGAAGGATAATCAAACCGCTATTGGCACCGTCGAAATTGAACCTCTTTTCTGGCTGCTAAGGATGAGGACAGAGCGCGTATGGCAATGTCCGTGGTGCTTAGCTCAACATTCAGCACTTCAACATTAATGAGTCACTTTCTTTCAGAACATTTTCATTACTCTTTTTATTTGTCCAGGGATGTTCTCGTCATTTGTCTACGAAACCCATCTCTGCCGCCCTCACATAATTATACCCTAATTGCCCAGCTGTCCATGATTCACTTCCGTATAACAGGCTAGTAAAATCGAGCCATCGGAAATCTATTGAAGCGACGTGGATATTTAATAAACAAAATTATTCTACCTAAGATTATTTGCCAATCCTAGGAGAACCCTTGGACTACATTTCATAGATCTTTTTGTAATAAGTAAACTTATGGTAAACATAAATTGATCAGGACCATTCTTGTCTTAGAAATTGTTGATACATGGGGTGTTATTTTCTCGTTATATTTTAGGTCAATAACATGTCTGACTGCGAAATTCTGAGGAAAGTAAATGTAATTATTACAGCTATTGATTTCATCACGCCATGTGTCTGTTTGCGACAGCCAATGTTTAGTGCTTTTTTGAGTGTTATGTTGGTACAAGAAGTCAGTCAGCATCTAGGTCGACCCTCTTAAAACTGATACCAGGTAAAGAGCTGGGAAGTAAAGACGGTCTGTGTGAGACTGAGCACATCATCAATGGAGTGCCGATTGGTCTATTAAAATATGTATCTAGCATCATATACCAAATTTCCCTACTTGCGTGAAAAGTGTTTATTGATTAACTACTAGAAGTCAGTCGGTTCTGTGGCTAAGTCGGTGCGAACGCTTCGTAATGCCGGGGTGCCGGGTTCGATCCCAGCTACGGGCTATGCGCCCTACGTTGGTTTCGACGGCGGTATCAGGGGGGCCGTACATTGCCTCGAGAAACCACACAACAGCCAGGGGCTGCTGGGGTTGGTTCTGCAACGTCCTGTAAAGGATACGCAACTAACCTAACTAGAAGTCAATGATGGAATGGAGAATGTTGATACAGCATATTAAAGATCTGTTGCTCAAATCCCTGGTGAAATATTTCAGAATGAATAAATGAATGAATGAATGAATGAATGAATGAATGAATGAATGCATCAATCAATCAATGAATCAATCAGTCAATCGTGACCCTTACAGAAGGTCGCTCTCTTCATGACACGTCTGAAAGTATGTCTTCCTTTAGCCAGTTCTTGAGCCTCAGTCCCCTCAACGTGCCAGTCTATGGAGACATTCTCTTCTTCCTCGTTCTTCTTCGCGTTCACCAGCTGTAAATTAGTGGAAAGTTCTGATTGTTCATTCACTTTTAGGCTGCAGTCCTGTTCCAGAACCTGAGTGTTGCATGTGCATCAGTTTTATAGATCTGACTCATTTGTATGCAGACTGCTGGTTCCTTGCCTCCCAGACAGATGCATTACGACTTCGAAGAAAGCTCCCAATTAGTCGACTCTTACGACATGCTTTTGGGCAGGCAGTGGGTCTATTCTTGATTTCCCTATAACAGGGCCCCGGCACCCACACAGGGAGACTGGAGACTTTCAAAAACATTGATCAGAATATGAGAATAACGGTTAACGAAAAAGGAGAGTTGAGAAATGGAGGAGGAGTAGAGCGAAAGATAGGTAAGAAGCAGACATGAAAATACTAAGAGAGTGAGGAAAAGAGAGGTGCCAATAGACAGCAGAGAAAAGAAAGTGAGATAGATAGCTAGATAGATAGATAGATAGATAGATAGATAGATAGATAGATAGATAGATAGATAGATAGATAGATAGATAGATAGATAGATAGATAGATAGATAGATAGATAGATAGATAGATAGATAGATAGATAGATAGAAGATAGATATATATATAGATAGATAGATAGATAGATAGATAGATAGATAGATAGATAGATAGATAGATAGATAGATAGATAGATAGATAGATAGATAGATAGATAGATAGATAGATAGATAGATAGATAGATAGATAGATAGATAGATAGATAGATAGATAGATAGATAGATAGATAGATAGATAGATAGATAGATAGATAGATAGATAGATAGATAGATAGATAGATAGATAGATAGATAGATAGATAGATAGATAGATAGATAGATAGATAGATAGATAGATAGATAGATAGAAAAGATAGAAAGATAGAAAGATAGAAAGTTAGAAAGATAGAAAGATAGAAGATAGAAATAGATAGATAGATAGATAGATAGATAGATAGATAGATAGATAGATAGATAGATAGATAGATAGATAGATAGATAGATAGATAGATAGATAGATAGATAGATAGATATAGATAGATAGATAGATAGATAGATAGATAGATAGATAGATAGATAGATAGATAGATAGATAGATAGATAGATAGATAGATAGATAGATAGATAGATAGATAGATAGATAGATAGATAGATAGATAGATAGATAGATAGATTAGATAGATAGATAGATAGATAGATAGATAGATAGATAGATAGATAGATAGATAGATAGATAGATAGATAGATAGATAGATAGATAGATAGATAGATAGATAGATAGATAGATAGATAGGATAGATAGATAGATAGATAGATTAGATAGATAGATTAGATAGATAGATTAGATAGATAGATAGATAGATAGATAGATAGATAGATAGATAGATAGATAGATAGATAGATAGATAGATAGATAGATAGATAGATAGATAGATAGATAGATAGATAGATAGATAGATAGATAGATAGATAGATAGATAGATAGATAGATAGATAGATAGATAGATAGATAGATAGATAGATAGATAGATAGATAGATAGATAGATAGATAGATAGATAGATAGATAGATAGATAGATAGATAGATAGATAGATAGATAGATAGATAGATAGATAGATAGATAGATAGATAGATAGATAGATAGATAGATAGATAGATAGATAGATAGATAGATAGATAGATAGATAGATAGATAGATAGATAGATAGATAGATAGATAGATAGATAGATAGATAGATAGATAGATAGATAGATAGATAGATAGATAGATAGATAGATAGATAGATAGATAGATAGAGAGATAAAGAGAGAGAGAGAGTCAGACACATGGATGGATGGATGGACGGACGTACAGACATATAATCATGTTTTCACACAGACCCGACGACACTCCCTCAGCATCATGACACGAAGTGAAGTAAATTACAACACATTCTTCAACATTTCTAAAGAGAATATTCATTTTCAACGTGCCACTCTATGGAGACTTTTAAAAACATTGATTAACATCATCCACTAGAAACAACTGAGCCAGTGGTCTTCAGCCTGTTCTGAGGTGGCACCGTCTTGAATATATGGGAACACCCCAGAGCATCCACCCTCCTCCCCCATTAAAAAAAAAAAAAAAAAAAGATTAAAAATAGGAGAACACAAATAAAATGCTAACAACTTTAAACAATAACTTGTAGAAAAACATCCAAATACATCGAAAATGTTAAATAATACGTAATAAACAAACACCAACAACTGGTAGTTTAGTGCTCAAATTTCAAAGTGTATCTTGTCCCATGTACGCAAAATCACCATTTCCGAGATGAGATGCCAGAGAAAATAGGCCTACCTAACCTTCAGAGACGCTGTGAATAAGGATTCTGTCAGAGGGATTATAGGAACAACATCGTGTACTAGATTCATCGAGAAACAACAGATCAAGTGTTAGAATTAGTTAGAATTAGGGCTACAGTGTACCGAATATTCGCTTCGTATTCGGGGCCGAATAGTGGACCTAATAACTATTCGGTATTCGCCCGAATAGTTGAGGTCGGGCCGAATACGAACAGTGGTAAGCTTACACCCGTTTGTGCATTCCCTGCGATAGACTGAAATAACTCTCTCATTAACACAATAGGCACAGAAGGTACAGAATAGCGACATTCCAGTTACCATTGAAACAGAAATGAATAACTATCTGTCAGAGCCGTGTATCTAAAGAGACACTGACCCACTGGACTGGTGGAAAATAAACATGTCAAGATTTCCCACTTTGGTTCATACTGTCCAGCGTTATCTTTGTGCACCACCTACGAGCGTACCACGTGAACGTCTGTTTAGTACAGCTGGAAATACCTTCAGTGAGACGAGAAGCTGCCTTAATGCTGATAACATGGAACCATCAGTATTGTTGAAAGCTAATGCCGCTTTTATACATTAACTAAGCTGTCAGTGATAATTTACAAGTTTAGTTAGTTGTTATAAAACTAAGAATACTTTCATTCCTAGGTATTAGATACCACAGACTGACTGACTGAAGGATGCAAAACATAAATGTTTATGTTTACTATTCTGCACTACGTTTTGTGAGGTAAAATTTCAGCGTACATCTTTTAGACTAATTTTTTACACTATACACCATTCGAAAGTGGAAGAATGGGCCTCAGTTTGAATAGTGGGAAGATATAAGTAATGGTGGGATCAAGGAAAAGAATTATTCCTAAACGCGTAATAAAAGAAGATGGTGTTATTTTTGAACAAGTACAGAAATTTAAGTATCTGGGCACATGGATAACATCAGATGGAAGATGCATTTCTGAAATAAGAAACAGAATAGGACAGGCAAAAACTGCATTTTATAAAATCAAGAACATCTTATGCAATATACCGTTGTTATTAAAGGTGAGAAAAAGAATTCTTGCTTGCTACATCCAGTTTTGACACATGGCTGTGGGTCCTGGACAATCGGTAGGCAGGCCAAATAATTTCTTGAGGCCTCAGAGATGTGGTTTTCCAGAACTATGCTTAAATTAAAATACCTTGGACAGCCAAAAAAAAAAAAAAAGCAACCAAGAGGTTTTGAAATAGGCGGGAGCCCGAAGACAACTAATCCCAGACATCAGAAGGAGACAGTCATCATTTTTCAGCCATTTTATGAGAAGAGGGAAAATGGAACATGTGGTGACTACTGGAAAGATCTGTGGAAGGAGGGATATAGGAAGACAACGATAGAAGATTCTTGACAGTCTTGTTGCATGGCATGGAGGTGTGTCAGCACACGAATTAATACATGCAGCCGGAGATCGCAGATTGTGGCGAGGCGAAATCGCCCACGCCCGTCGGCAAGGCACCTGATGATGATCATACACTATTCGTATTCGTATTCGGCCGAATAGTTGGTCCCACTATTCGTATTCGGCCGAATAGTGAAAATCACTATTCGGTACAGCCCTAGTTAAAATGGCGCAAAATCAAATACCATCACGGACTCTATACTTCAGAAGGTCATCTATAAAGAGCTAGTTCTGGTGGTACTGAGTGGGTACTGAATACTGCTATAAAAATATGTGGTAATACGTGGTATAATTAAATACTAAGATGTATGGTGATGACATAATGGTTGCACATTATCCCAAAAGATAAAAATTGTACGGTTACTATCGTCAACAATAAAGACTTGGGAACACAGAATATGGAAAGTGTTTTAAAAAACCATTTGTAAAAGCAATAGTTTAAGCAATAGCACGGTAAGTCATCATCATGTAGCAGGTCCTTTGCAGAACGTCGCTCTCATCGCGGTTTGCCTGAAAGAAGCTCGGTCTCTCGCCAGCTCCCCTGCCTCATGTACTTTCACACTTAAGGAGTCACTTATATCCTGTGCACCTCTTCGTGTTGGTCGGCCCCTGTCCCTCCTTTCAGGTACAATGCCTTCAGCTATTTATTATTTTTTCAGCTTCCGAGACAGGATGCTGTATATAAACCAATCTTCCTTGATGTTCAGATCTTTCAAGATGTCAGTATTTCTCCTCTTCCTTGTCCAAGATATTCTGAAAATCTTTCTAAAGCATTTCAGCTCAAAAACCCCAATTCTCTTTCCTAAGCACTGGGAGATAGTCCACGACTCACATCTTTATGTTGCTGCAGGGAAAATACATGCTTTCAAAATTTTTTTTTTTTTTTTTACTTCCCTGCTTTTGCGTAACCATAGACTTTTAATACTGTTTAATGTTTGCATTGCTATGGCTATCATCCTTTTAATTTCTGTCAAACAGTCTCCAGTATCATATAGCACCTGTAAGAAGTGTAACATTTTTAAACACTTTAAAAAAAAAGTTTTCATAATTACCCAGAGGAAAGGCATGGCAAGATAATAACCATTGCCAGCAAGCATACGCTGCTTGGCAAATTGTTCCTCCCCATGACGCCTAACTGCAGAAAATGCAGAAATGATTTATGATGTTGATGAGGCTGAGGATGAATATCAAACTGTGATGGTTGACACTTCTTTGTCTTGAAATTGTTGATCTGACGTTGGACAAGTCACTGCGGAGATCATTCTTCACGTCAAGCAGACAAAGCTGTTTTGTTTGTAAAAGAAAGTAAAATAAAGAACTCATTTTCACGCCTTCAGGCGCATCGGGCATATGAGAAGAGCACCTATATTTTTACAGACCAATTGGCACTAGGTGGGTAATGTGGTCAGCATTACGCCGGGCGTCTTTACTTCCCCAGGACAGCCATACTGGTACCCATTTTAGGCTGGGTTGATCTGCGACGCCCTATATCATGATAAAAATCCACGCAACCAGCAGTGGGTTTCGATTGCAGTATGTTGGAGTTACGAGTCGGGGTCGTAGCACCTAAGCCACAGTCGCCGCTACTTTTGTTTGTACTACTTTGAAAACTGAAAACAAGCAAACAAATCCGGAATCACAAATGCATATGAAGGAAAAAGGCAATAGTTTTAATAATACTACACGAGAACGGCAGGCTGTATATAAGTTAAGAGATCGACCAAGAAAGACATGGGTGGAGGGAGTAAAAGGAGGGATCGACCTATAAATATATGTAGATTAAATTTTAAGGAAAATAATTTTTCACAGTGCAGATTCAAACTCAAGACATGCGGGTTAGCAGCCACTCACTACCCTGGCTTCCCACCCTTTGTAATTTTTCCACGCCTCAAAGCGTATTGTGCAAATAGGGGCCGCAATATAGGCAGGCCATAAATGTGGCCAATTGTCTGAACGCGGTTTCTGGGACCTCTCCACGGTGATCCTCATCCGCATGGTGGCACTTTGTGTCATCGGGTGTTTGTCGCTTGTGTGATGTTCTGGTGGGGTAGAAAGTCAGTCAGTCAGTCATCTCAATTAAAAGCCAAAAACAAATTTTTTTTTTAAACCCGAGATTTAATAGTGTTGTGCATTGAAACGTAAAGCTAACTGCGTTGTCTTTTTCAGATAAAATTAGTGCTAGCTAACAACATTTGTATTTGTTAGGCGAATTAATGTTCAGTACACCTATTTGGGCAGTAATGTAGATAAAGATGGAGGAACTGATAGAGATATTAAAATAAGAATACAAAAGGCAAGAGGGGCTTTCATAGCACTAGGGAATTTGTGAAGGTCAAAAGAAATTAAAATAAATACTAAACTAAAAATTTTTAATTCGAATGTCAAATCAGTACTATTGTATGGGGCGGAAACATGGAGAACAACCAAGGCAATTACTAATAAATTGCAGACATTCATTAACTGGTGCCTGCGCAGAATAGAGGGAATAAAATGGTATGATAGAATAACTAATGTAGAACTTTGGGAGAGAACTAAACATGCTCCAGTGGATCAGGAAGTGAGGAAAAGACGCTGGCGTTGGATAGGGCACACACTGAGAAAACAAGAGAACAGCATTACTAGAATGTCTTTGCATTGGAACCCACAGGGGCATAGGAATAAAGGAAGGCCAAAAAACACATGGAGAAGAGAGCTGGAGAACGAGGTTAGAAAGATTGGGAGGACATGGGGAGAGCTCCATGCAATGGCGAAGGATAGAACGACTTGGCGTGAGTTGGTTGAGGGCCTATGCTCCATTGGGGGATAGAAAGGCAGAAGAAGAAGAAGTTTTCCTCAGTTGGCGTCTGTGGCTTAGGCGCTGTGAACGCGCTTCGTAATGCCGGGTTGGCGGGGTGCCCGGTTCGATCCCAGCTGCGGGCCGTGAATCTTGCGTTGGTTTCGACAGTGGTATAGAGAAACCGACCGTCCAGTAGGCAATAGCAAACTGCTGGACGTCAATCAGCCTAGAAAAACCACAACAGCCAGCAAATGCTTGGGATGGTTTTGTAATGTCTTGTAAAGGATACGCAGCAAAGTTTAACTTTTAGTCCCCCTTACATCGTGACAGTAGGAAATCTGCAGGGGAAAAGAGGCACAGGTAGACCGACAGAAAAGATGCTGGACAGTTTGACATCATGACATGTAAGATCAGCTGTGTCAGAGTTGACTGAGAGTACACGAGACAGAAGGTTGTGGATAAACATGACTACAAACGAAACACGGCATGGATTTTAAAAAGAATAAGAAAACACCCCCTCCTCCCCCCTCCCACCCCATACCTTTCCAGAAGGGACGAACAAATGGAACTTTACGCCGTAGTTACAGACGGTAAGCATTTAAAAAGAAGAAGAACAAGATGTCAAACTGAAACTGTCAGCCACAAAAAAAAAAAAGCAAGCTAAAATAACAGACGTGGGGGTTGCCAGGTAATCACATGCAGCAGATGTTTTTACAATTCATCATTACGAAATCACGATACTAAGTATTGCTAAGAACATAAACATGTTTCTAATAAACAATCTTTGATAGGCAGAATAAGACCAGTGGCGGAGTGGCCAAGCAATTTGTCTTGCGCTCGGAAGGTTGTTTGTTCGTTTTAGGATGCGTGGTTTTGTTCAGGAGCGCAGATAATGCGGAGATCCATAGGAATAGTAGTCAGAACTACGGAGTTCAGGCCTTATGTGACGTTCCCGGCAGGCGGTTCGTCGTTCTACGGAGATACACAGAGCCATATAGGATAAACTTTGAGCCATAAAGTCAATTCTCTCACCTGTAGCTTTTAACCTTTGACTGGTCATGTCTTTAAAGGACCAGAGCAATCAAGTCGATCCTCTCACTTGTAGCTTTTAACCTTTCACTGGCCATGCCATTAAAGGACCAGAGCAATCTAGTCGTCCCTCTCACTTGTAGCTTTTAACCTTTGACTGGCCATGACATTAATTGATTAGAGCAATAAAGTCGATCCCTTCACCTGAGGCTTTTAACCCTTGACTGGCCATGACATTAATTGATTAGAGCAATAAAGTCGATCCTCTCACCCGTAGCTTTTAACCTTTGACTGGCCAAGCCATTAAAGGACCAGAGCAATCAAGTCGATCCTCTCACTTGTAGCTTTTAACCTTTGACTGGCCATGTCATTAACTGACCATTGCTACTCTTCGGAGTACTGAACGAAGCCGGAAGTTTTTCAACAAAGATGTCGGTTCATTCTTAAATGGGTACGAGGTGTAGTCATAGAAAGTAAAGGCGGCCCGTGCTGACCACATCACCCACTGAGTTGCCGATTGGTCCATATGATATAGGTCTAGCCCTGTACGCCCAGTACACTTGAAAGCGTAAAAAAGGGCCCTTTGTTTTACTACCTCAAGTCTGTATGATTCAAGTGCCATTTCCGCAGTCATGGTTGGTTTCTATGAATCTCCAACACCTTCCGTCTTACTATTGTTGCACATTTTCTCAGACGGCTG
>CAJHNH020000703.1:163840-176340 GCA_905116865.2 Candidula unifasciata | reverse complement strand
ATACATACATACATACATACATACATACATACATACATACATACATACATACATACATACATACATACATACATACATACATACATACATACATACATACATACATACATACATACATACATACATACATACATACATACATACATACATACATACATACATACATACATACATACATACATACATACATACATACATACGCACAGTCCCCTACACAGACACACTCTCACAAAAACACACTCTAAAACACACGCATACAACCCAAATATATATACACACACAGCTAACCAAACACACACACATACACACGCGTAGCCACACAAAAATACACATACAAACAAACACACAGACGAACACACACATAAACCCACATAGACACACACACACACACGCAGCCACAGGCACACACACAAACACATACACACACTTAAGCAGGGAAACACACAGACACATACACACACATAGACATACTTAACACTCACACATACACATATACACACACAGACACGCGCAGATACATACACGCAGACACACATGTGCACAGAGACATAAAAGCAGACACATAAACAGACACTAACACGAAGACATTATATAATAGACACACCCATGGAGATTCCCACAGATACACACAGATGCACAAACACTCACACAGACACACACGCAGATGCACACACAAACACACTTACAAATTATAAAAAGACACACACATACAGATACACACGAAGCCACACACAGAGAGACACACACACACGTAGACATTAATTAATAAACACCCATAGAGACTCACACAGATACACACAAGGAAAGAAAGAACGTAAGAAAGAAAGAAAGAAAGAAAGAAGAAAGAAAGAAAGAAAGAAAGAAAGAAAGAAAGAAAGAAAGAAAGAAAGAAAGAAAGAAAGAAAGAAAGAAAGAAAGAAAGAAAGAAAGAAAGAAAGAAAGAAAGAAAGAAAGAAAGAAAGAAAGGAAGAAAGAAAGAAAGGAAGGAAGAAAGAAAAAACAGGTTGCAAAAAGAGACGATTACCACACGTCGGCTGCAATCAAGCACACTGCAACTATTATGCATTCTGACAAAACAGACAAACTGAACGGACGGGCAGACTCCTTAAGGTTTTTAATTAAGAATAGATGAATTAGAAATCAAATAATTCACATTAACGTAATTAAATACACAGTAATTTTCCAAGGTTGTGTTTTTGTGTAAGCATTTAAAATGGCAGGATTCCTTAAAAGACGTCTATTTTTGTGTAAATTGTTTTTAAATAATTAAAGTGAAGTTTCATGTTTTCGTCTGAATGTGTGCATGCGTTTTGTTTTTAAGGCAATGTTTTTTTCTTCTTTTTCGTAAATACATTTAATGGTTTTTCTTTACTGTTGTATAGGGTTTTAATTCTAGTATAACTCTTTTTTTATGATGTCTATTATGTATAATAATTGTTTGTTTTATTCCAATTAGTATTTTGTGTATTTAATTTAGTTTATCTTTAAAGCAAGTACAGATAGAATCCTTTATACGTTATGGCGTGCTTTGGTATTCAGAAATTGAAGCTTCCTATGCGTGTTTTCATATCTTAATACTAGTCGTCCCCACGTGGGGTGCAATGTGAACCAAAGTAGAAACCACAAGTATATCCCCGTACAAGTGTATAGTAAATTCTAGTACAAGTGTATAGTAAATCCCCGTACAAGTGTATAGTAAATTCTAGAACAAGTGTATAGTAAATCCCCGTACAAGTGTATAGTAAATTCTACTACAAGTGTATAGTAAATTCTACTACAAGTGTATAGTAAATCCTACTACAAGTGTATAGTAAATCCTACTACAAGTGTATAGTAAATTCTACTACAAGTATATAGTAAATTCTAGTACAAGTGTTTAGTAAATTCTACTGCAAGTGTATAGTAAATTCTAATACAAGTGTATAGTAAATTCTAATACAAGTGTTTAGTAAATTCTAATACAAGTGTATAGTAAATTCTAATACAAGTGTTTAGTAAATTCTAATACAAGTGTATAGTAAATTCTAATACAAGTGTATAGTAAATTCTACTACAAGTGTATAGTAAATTCTACTACAAGTGTATAGTAAATTCTACTAAAAGTGTATAGTAAATTCTAGTACAAGTGTTTAGTAAATTCTAATACAAGTTTATAGTAAATTCTAATACAAGTGTTTATTAAATTCTAGTACAAGTGTTTAGTAAATTCTAATACAAGTGTATAGTAAATTCTAATACAAGTGTATAGTAAATTCTAATACAAGTGTATAGTAAATTCTAATACAAGTGTATAGTAAATTCTACTACAAGTGTATAGTAAATTCTACTACAAGTGTATAGTAAATTCTACTACAAGTGTATAGTAAATTCTACTACAAGTGTATAGTAAATTCTACTACAAGTGTATAGTAAATTCTACTACAAGTGTATAGTAAATTCTACTACAAGTGTATAGTAAATTCTAATACAAGTGTTTAGTAAATTCTAATACAAGTGTATAGTAAATTCTAATACAAGTGTTTAGTAAATTCTAATACAAGTGTATAGTAAATTCTAATACAAGTGTATAGTAAATTCTACTACAAGTGTATAGTAAATTCTACTACAAGTGTATAGTAAATTCTACTACAAGTGTATAGTAAATTCTACTACAAGTGTATAGTAAATTCTACTAAAAGTGTATAGTAAATTCTACTAAAAGTGTATAGTAAATTCTAATACAAGTTTATAGTAAATTCTAATACAAGTGTTTATTAAATTCTAGTACAAGTGTTTAGTAAATTTTAATACAAGTGTATAGTAAATTCTAATACAAGTGTATAGTAAATTCTAATACAAGTGTATAGTAAATTCTAATACAAGTGTATAGTAAATTCTACTACAAGTGTATAGTAAATTCTACTACAAGTGTATAGTAAATTCTACTACAAGTGTATAGTAAATTCTACTACAAGTGTATAGTAAATTCTACTACAAGTGTATAGTAAATTCTACTTCAAGTGTATAGTAAATTCTACTACAAGTGTATAGTAAATTCTAGTACGTGCATAGTAAATTCTACTACGTGCATAGTAAATTCTACTACGTGCATAGTAAATTCTACTACAAGTGTTTAGTAAATTCTACTACAAGTGTTTAGTAAATTCTACTACAAGTGTTTAGTAAATTCTACTACAAGTGTATAGTAAATTCTAGTACAAGTATGTAGTAAATTCTAGTATATTCTCGAATAAATGTATAGTGTATCCTTAAAGAAGTGTATCCTAGAACAAATGTACAGTATGTCATAGAACAAGTGGGTAGTGTATCCTAGAACAAGTGTTTAGTATATCTTATAAAAAGTTTATAGTATATCCTAAAACAAGTGTGTAATGTGTCATCGAAGAAGTATATATTATATCTCATAATAATGCATAGTTTTATCATAGAACACGTAAATAGTATATCCTAACACCAGTGTATGATTTCAAGTCTCTAAAAAAAAAAAAAAAAAACTACACATCACTCAATAATATAATCTAGTCAGCTACAACTACTTTGGCCTTTACAAAAAATGACAAACATCAAGATAGACAGATTAGTTAAAAGACTGACAAACAACTAGATAGACAGAGGGTGATAATCGAGCAATTTGCTCCTGTAATCAAAGTAAAAGAATATTCGTCCATATTTGCATAAAGTCAGACAGAAAGATAGAAAGAAAGCCCACATACAGACACATACAGAGATATACAAAGTTCCAAAGAAAAAGCCAGTAGTAAAACCCTAGATACTGAATATAATTTTACGTCTAAGTATAGCACAGGGAAGGCGGGGCAACTACCCACAATTCAATAAATTGGCCCCCACAAGCTACTACTTTTACCCACGTGTACCCGTTCTCTTGTTACTACGATTAATTTATAATAACTGCAATTGGTAAAACATACATCCAGACTGTGCTATAAACTGTTCTACTATTTGATATTCACCCTTCGTACCGATGACGTAGCTGCGGTGGTGTATGCTTGCAAAGCTATAATTATAGTCTTTTCCAAAAGTCGTACCCAACTTGAAAATCTGTAATTCAGAAACCGCTTGGTGTAAGCAGTTGAAATTAGAAATGCGTGTACAATGCAGAGGAGCAGATGGATCACCACATTCTGGTGAGATTGATGCAGTTGGGGGTGACGAGACGTTCTGGCAGAAGCTCAAGGCTCAGAGGAAAGGCAAGACGGAGGTTTAATCAGAGAGCTACTGGCACCATTAGTATCAGAACTCTTCGCTTGCTGAGAAGATGGGGACGGAGCGCTTATGGGAATGCTGTGATGTCGGTTCTTGAATCAAATCAAATCAAATCAATTAGAAATGCAGCCTGTAAATAAACGTGTCCTTGCAAGAATTTTTTGATGTAAACAAACATCCAGTTTTCATTTCGCCCTATGTGCGTTAAAAAAAAAAAAGCCACCGATTAACATGGGCGACCGGTTCGCCCATTGGCCTGCCAGTAGACGACTTCGTCGCAAATAGGAACAGTATTTGAGTCTCTTTTTCCTTTGATCGTGTCAACACTGAAAGAGGTTTTTTCTGGGCTTTTAATGGCGTGCAATGCTATGCCATTTTATATGGCGCACATTACTCGAGTCACAATTATAACATAAAGCACCCTCTTCAGGAATGCTGGTTGAATGTGAGGATTCTTTGTCAGCAAAGCACGGCAGTGACGGCCCTCGGATAATTGAATTCTGCAGGACCTTTCCTGTAGAGGCTTGCCAGTGAAGAATAGGGAGATTAGGTTCTCTTAGAGGCAATCATTTAAAAAGGGAGGTTAATGTGACGAGACTGGTGTCGAGTGTCCAGTACGCTTGCGAGAGCGCGCATGAGATTATGTGTATGCGTGTGACTAAAGGACAGACACAGAGATGTACATACAGAAAGGCGTACAGCCAGACAAACACACAGCCTGACAGCCACATAGACAGACACAGATTATGTGAAATGTATTAACATATGCTCATAAAAGAAAACGCACGCACACACGCACACACACACTCATACGCACGCACGCACGCACGCACGAATGCACACTAACACCCACCCACACCCACACAACACCCACACACACACACGCACACACGCACACACACACACACACACACATAGAAGCACCTCAAGATACCATTCGATAACTGAGCTCGTATGGAAAATAACCCGTATCCTGAAACTATTATCGATAGTTCTGGAAAAAAAATATTTTGATCACTAACAAATATAATTCTTTTAATTAAAAATGGCGACCGTGGCAAAGGCGTTGCGAGTCAGACTCGTAATTCCAACGTACAGGTATCGAAACCCACAGCTGGCTGCGTAGATTTTTATCATGGTATTGGGCGTCGCAGGTCGACCAAGCCTAAAATGGGTACCAGGATGTATGTCCTGGGGAAGTAAAGACGGCCTGCGTAAGGCTGACCGCATTACCGACCTAGTACCGATTTGTCTGTAAAGATTTGGGTGCACTTCCCATATAGTTATGTACCCCAAAGGCGTGAAAAGCGATCTTTACCTTACTTACTTTTAATTAAAAATTGGTCATGAATGAATTAATGAATTTGTGAATCAAGAATTGGCGTCTCGGAACTCCAGATGTGCACCGTCTCCTTCTTCATTAGCCAACGAAAAATCGATATGCTAACAGTTCTTTGTTGCGGCCTGACTAAAAGTCCGCCTATGTTTTCCTCGCAACGTTGAATATTTTCCAGGCCCTTTCCTCGCCCCCATCAATGTATGGATGTTTGTTCTGTTGCAATGTCCAATGATCCCAGACAGCCTTAACCACTTCTACTTTACCATAAAGTAGCTCACCACCAAAAGGAGCGGCAGCAGCCAATCTATCAGCTCGCTCGTTAACCCGCACACCCGAATATCCTGGACAGAAAATCAACAATATTCTCCTCATAAGAGTCTTATCAAGCGAAGCAAGCCACTCCAGGACGCTAGTTTCTATTTCCCAAAGCATCCTCTGTGCGTCCGTTACAACCACCACATGTTTTACTGTACTACTCCTAATCCATCGGAAAGCTGCTGTTACCGCCTCCACCTCCATTCTTTCATACTAAATGTTGTGACGTTAAACGCAGGGCTCTCTGTTTTCAAACAACGTCCATCAAACTTTGCAGTAAAACCCCACCCACTCTTTCTACCTCTCACTAACCACCTATCTGTGTATATATAACGATGTCTGCTGGGAGTGAATTCTCATTGATAATCTATTGCATTGATGTCTCTGTTTCACCAGCTATCCACTCTTGACACCCTGGCTCCAAGGTAGCTATTACTTTGTGCAGGTCTGTTTTGCTGGGTGGTACTGTAACCCATTCCTTGCCACACTCTATCTTATCAGTAACACAAACAGTTCTGATCTTGAATTCTGCCTGTGTCATTCAGGAGCTACATCTTTTGAGTCAATGTCTCTAGTGATTCCCCCAAGGCTTCATGTAGAAATTGTTTCCTGTCTTCAGCGACTTTAAAGTACATTTTCGTCTGTTAAACATTGTGACTTTCATATACAGCCCGCAGTTAAAATATGTCCGTAAACTGGTAATAAAGTTGCAATAAATTAGAGATTCAATGGATATTTATCCACCGCAAAAGTTCAGAAGAGCCAGTTTGATTTTGTAAAACTGTTTGGATCTCTGAAGATAGTAATGTAATTAGTTAATTGCGTATTTTGTACAGAAAGTTGCAAAACCAACCCCAGCATGTGTTTGCAATGTATTTTTTTAGTAGGCAATTTTACATTCAGTAGTTTGCCATTGTTTTCGGAAAGGTCGGCGTTACATACCATTATCGGAATCAACGCAAAGTGGTTCTCTACCAAATCTTGGTAGGCTGATGCACTTCCACTTCTAAGAAACACCACCAATTAGTCGCCTTCTATGTCATGCTTGTTATGGAGGCAGTGAGTATTCTTTTCAAAAAGTATCATGGAAAGATATAAAACCGAAAGACGAGTAGATCAGCGAGCTTCACAATATAACAAACCCAAACGAAAAGGGAACGTTGCGGCTAAAGAGCCTTCATCAGCACATACATAAATGAAACAAAACCACACGAATATACACAATCACTTAACTGACGTATCCCGAAGCAGCCACGTTGATATTTTGCCAGTGGCATAAACAGCCAACAAGGGGTACTTTTCAAAAAGTATGGCAGCCAATCGGGAAACTTACCCAGCAAACTAGATTAAAAAAAAAAAACACACACACACATGTTTTTTGAAAATTGATGCTTACCACAACGTCAATTTATTTTCCAGAAAAAAAGTACCACTACTCACCAACATATGTTTAAAAAGGTGTTGTATTCACTACAAAATGTCTATTACAATTCTCTGTGAAGTCAAGTGTGTCTAAAAAGGTGCTGGTATTCTATACCTCCAGCTAACCAACCACCTAGTGAGATTAGGCGATCGTGTTTCAAATACGCACCGAAGACAACCCACTATCGTCCGTTGGAAAAGTTGTTCACTCAGACTTAAATAAACATCTCCAAAATTCCTGTACGGATCAAAACGAATTTCTGCTTTGTAGATTCCGATGTATTTTGATTTTACGATTGATCTTTGCACGTGTCGCCCGTGTGTCACTGGGGCCCTCACAGGAAGCAAAGAATGGTGACACTGCACCCTACCAGGCATGTCGTAAGAGGCGACTAAGGGTAGAGTTTGGCTTGAGATTGGCTACCTCATCCTGATAAAAACAAAAAGCCACAAACACCAACCAACCACGGATAAGTCAAAAAGAGAATCAACTAAAACCCAGCCAACCAAGATGAGGGGAGGCTCTTCAAGTAGAAGAAGTATGACACGGTGTGGAGAAAGCCGAAAGGAGTTCCCATTGTCGACGTTCCTCTCACCGAGGAAAACCTCCAGAATTGGCACCTGGAATGTTAGAACTCTTTATGATATAGAAAGAAAATGTAAGTACAGTGGAACCTCGCTTAACGAGCATAATTCGTACCAGAATCATACTTCTCTGTGAACTTCATCACAAGAAAACACTGCTTAGCATTAACGACTTAGATAGTTTTAATTGAAGAATACTTAGCACCAAGTGGCCGGACAAAATTACAAACACTAAGGTACTGAAAAGAGCAGGTCTTTTCCATGCTCAGTCTATGAAGGCTCGGGTGGCTGCGTCACACCTGGAGAATCAAGGAGGGCAGAGTCCCTAAGGACATCCTTTATGGTAAATTAATGACAGGGAGAAGATGTCGAGGCCGACCTCTACTACGATATAAAGATGTGTGCAAGCGGGACAAGAATGATACAGGTATTTAGGCGGATTCATGGGAACAAAATGCCATCGACCGTGTTGTGTGGAAAGGGCATATCAGGAAGGTAATGAGACTGAAGGAAGAAATTATTGCAGAAAGGATGAGAGCTGAGCGTCTGAAAGGAAACGGATTAAACACAACAAATGACAACAATGGTCCTGAAATTTCATGCTATCATCGTGGAAGACTTTTCTTGACACGGGCGGGTCTTGCTAGTCATACTCGCCATCGCCATGGGCTGTGAGTCTCATGCCTCCTCATAGCGCAATATAACACTATCGTCTGGAAAGACGGAAAGGTGCCAATGAATGAGTTTCAATTCTTATTCATTTTATGTGTTTTTATTTTGCAGATTTGAGCCAAAGACTGGGAGATGATGAAGCAGCCTAGACTGTCGACCATGTCACATGCAGCGTTTGGCCTTCTCTGTGTTTGCTGTTTCAGGTATGTGTTGATGATTTTCATCGTGTAACTTAAGCAGTCACAATTGGAAACTGTTTGATGTTTAATGTTTACATAACGGATCAACATCATGGCACACGGGTGTAACCCATAAGTGCACCATTCTGCTTCTAACTTAAGCCTGAGTCTGAAGCACGAAGTCCCTTACACAGGTGAGGATCCTGAAACACTTTAGGTAGATTTTTAACTCCAAATTTTGCCCAGGCAGACCCGTTTGGCTACACTTTTCGACTTTCAACTGCTAAGGGATTTTGTGCCTGTGCAAGAATACACACGCTCGTCGATCTTATTACTCAGAGAGCAGGGGAATTTACTATAAGGCCACGTTCTGCAACGTCCTGTAATGGATACTATAATGGAACTAACATTTCACTGTTCCACTGATGCTGAACATCTGCAAACATCCGTCCCCAAGTGGGACGCACATTTTCGCTATTTAATTTCAACCCTGGCTGTTGCTTAGGACCCAGTATAATCCAACCTGTTGGTGGAGCGGGGTTTTTGGGACCTGTCCCCGGGTGATATTCATCATAATGGTAGCACTTTGTGTCACCAGGAGTTTATCTTTCGGCGTGGTAAGCTGGTGGGGTTGAACGTCAATCAATCAAAGACACTGAGCGGCTGACACTCAATACCATTGTCGAAATCAACGCAAGGCGATCTACTGCTATCAAATCGCTGGCAGCTGGAATCGAAACGGGTATATTGAAATTACAAACCGAGTTAAGCAACACAGAAGCCAAAAATGCCATCGTCTACATCAGACTACATTAGTCCTGAATAATCCAGACTAATAGAAAAACTGAAATGTTAACCCTCGGCAAATGCTCCAGTAGAGCTCTGAAGTGTTCAGCATTCAGACAAAATATACCATGATAGTATGAGATAGCATGACAAGTTATTTTACTCGCCTGTACTCGCGATAGAGACGTAGAAGCTAGAAGATATAATATGGTATACAAAACAACATAAAACATTCAAAGATATAGACACCAAAAATTCTAATGCCACGGCTTTGCTGATACTTCAAATGTGGAAAACTGGAAACACTTAGTAATTGGGAACGAAAAGGTTTTCAGTGGGTGTCTGCCCATTCCGCGGAAGAACATATCAGCACAAAGGTTTTGATGTCAACATCCGATACTGGTGCGCACAGTAGGCGACCTACATATGAACACATAACTGTCTTCTTCCTCCATTCACCTCATCGATTGTGCGTTTATATATATATATATATATATATATATATATATATATATATATATATATATATATATATATATATATATATATATATATATATATATATATATATATATATATATATATATATATATATATATATATATATATACGTGTGTGCGTTTGTGTGGCCCGGCGGGAGAAGAGGGGGGGGGGGGTGGAAAGAATCTTTTCCAAACTCTTTCTAAGCGTTGTACAGACAGCAGCACTGAATACAGTAATGGATAAGGAGCAAGGAGAAGAATACACGAAGGGTGTAACGCCAGAATCAAGGACAGAACTAAAGAAAAAGATATAGATAAGGTAAACCCCACCCCCTTAGCTCTTTGCCATTAAGGTTTAGTCGCTCGCCTGAGGATTCTAAAATCGTGGGTTCAGTTCCGCGAGGAGTTGGATTTTTTAAAAACAGGATCTTCGCTCACAGTTCGGCTCGGCCCTGAAAGGGTACAAGATAAAGAACTGGCAAATAAAGGCAGCTGTCTTGATATTGATCACATTACCCATCAAGGAGGTCTGTAGAAACACGAGTTGAGCGTCACATTCGGAGCTGGAATGTGCAGGGGGCTTAACTTTCTTTCTTCCTGTATCTTTAGTTCTGTTCTTGACGCTGTCGTTACATCCTGTGTGTATTCTTTCCCTTGCTCTGTGTTTATTACTGCAGTCAGCGCAGCTTTCTGTGGTAGCTGGTACAAGGTTATTCTTGCTAGATGACCGAACCATCCCATCTGTTGCTTTATAACAAACTGTATAACTGGTTTGAGTCCTAGCTTTCATCCACTTTCTTCACTATAAATTGTATCTCTTTTTGTTACTCTGGTAGCTCCTCTAGAAGTCTAATCCCTTTTATGATTTCACCCCACCAGGACATCACACAAAGCAATAAACACCCGATGAAACAAAGTGCCACCATGCGGATGAGGATCACCCGTGGAGATGTTTCGCAAACCACGTTCGACCGTCAGGCTATATTGCGTGACCCGGCAACAGCCCCGACGAGGTTTCAAAATAACGAAAAATTAACGAAGATGAATGACGTATTTAAGCTAAGTATTTGCAGTGAAAGTACATACTTGGCCCTGCCAGTACAGAAACAATTATTATTATTATTTTTGCCAGATGATAATTGAAGTGAAAATACGAAATTAAAAAGTGCATTAGAAAACCCGACTGAAAGGAAAAAACGAATTTAAAAGTGCAATAGAAAACCGTACTGAAAGGAGAAAACGAATTTAAATTGCAGTAGAAAACCGTACTGAAAGGAGAAAACGAATTTAAAAGTGCAACGAAAAACCGGAATAAAATGATAAAACGAATTTAAAAGTGCAATAGAAAACCTGACTGAAAGGAGGAAACGAATTTAAAAGTGCAACAAGAAACCGGAATGAAATTAGAAAACGAATTTAACAGTGCAATAGAAAACGGGACCGAAAGAAAAAAAAACGAATTTAAAAGTGCAATAGAAAACCGTAATGAAAGGAGAAAACGAATTTAAAAGTGCAACAAGAAACCGGAATGAAATTAGAAAACGAATTTAACAGTGCAATAGAAAACGGGACCGAAAGAAAAAAAAAAACGAATTTAAAAGTGCAATAGAAAACCGTAATGAAAGGAGAAAACGAATTTAAAAGTGCGATAAAAAACCGGAATGAAAGGAGAAAATGAATTAAAAAGTGCAATAGAAAATCGGACTGTAAGGAAAATAACGAGTTTTAAAGTGCATTAGAGAATCGGACTGGAGGGAGTTTTAAAGAACAACAGAGAAATATACTTTAGTGTGAAATCGGGCTTTAAAGCGAACAGGTATTGACATCTGTATGTGAAACATGCGCAGCAAACTCCCCTTGTTCTATCTAATCTTGTATGTGAAACATGCGCAGCAAACTCCCCTTGTTCTATCTAATCTTGTATGTGAAACATGCGCAGCAAACTCCCCTTGTTCCATCTAATCTTGTATGTGAAACATGCGCAGCAAACTTCCCTTATTCTATCTAATCTTCAGTCGCAATGTGCGATGCATTTTTCGTTGTTTTTTTTTTTTTTTAAATTCCCACCCTGGTTGTTGCTAGGGGTCCTAATGTAACTTACCTGTTGAATGGGGTGTCTGGAACCTCTACATGGATGATCCACATTTAAATGGTGGCACTATTTTGTCACCGGGTGTTTATCGCTCTATCTGATGTCCTGAAGGGGTTTAAAAACAAAATGTCAGTTTGTAAGCTTCCGATGCAGGCGACGCTGCGGCATTTCAGTGGATGGGGTGGGGGGGGGGGAGGGGCGCAGGGAAGAAGGGAATTATAACACTGATTTTTTTAACAAGCATGTCGCAAATGTTTTCTAACTTGGTGTGTTTCATCCAAACTTGGAATGCATTTGCCTGAAAAGTAAGAAACCAATAGCTTGCATACAAATAAGCCAAATCAGGGAAACAGATGTGAACGCAAAACTCAAGTTCCGGAACAAGACCAAAGTCCAGAAGTTGA
>CAJHNH020000703.1:151340-158840 GCA_905116865.2 Candidula unifasciata | reverse complement strand
CTTCTTTCTTTTTCTTCTTCTGCTTCTTCGTCTTCTTCTTTATTCTTCTTCTGTCTTATTTCTTATTTTCTCTTCTTCTTATGCTTCTTCTTCTTTCTTCTTCTATCTTCTTATTCTTCTTCTTCTCTCTTCATTATTCTTCTTCTTCTTCTTCTTCTTCTTCTTCTTCTTCTTCCTCTTCTTCTTCTTAACTTCTTCTTTTATTCTTCTCTTCTTCTTCTTCTCCCTTGATTCTTTCTTCTTCTTCTTCTTCTTCTTATTCTCTTCTCGTCTTCTTATTCTTCTTCCTCTTCTTTTCTTCTTTCTTCTTCTTCTTCTCTTCTTCTTCTGCTTCTTCTTCTTCTTTTCTCTTCTTCTTCGTCTTATTCTGTCTTCTTCTTCTTCTTTCTTCTTTCTTCGTCTTCTTCTTCTTCTTCTTCTTATTCTTATTCTTCTTCTCTTCTTCTTCTTCTTCTTCTTCTTCTTCTTCGTCTTCTTTCTTATTCTTATTCTTCTTCTTCTTCCCTTTTTCCTTTCTTCTCTTTTCTTCTTCTTCTTCTTATTCTTTTATTCTTCTTATTCTTCTTCTTCTTATCTTCTGCTGTCTTCTTCTTCTTCTTCTCTCTTCTTCTTCTTCTTCTTCGTATTCTTCTTCTTCTTCTTCTTCTTCTTCTTCTTCTTCATTCTTTTTCTTCTTCTTCTCTTCTTCTTCTTTCTTCTTCTTCTGCTTTTATCTTCTTATTCTCTTCTTATTCTTCTTCTCTTCTCCTTTCTTCTTCTTATTCTCTTCTTCTTCTCCTTCTTCGTTTTACTTCTTCTTCTTCTCTTTTTCTTCTTCTTCTTCTTCTTCTTCTTTTTCTCTTCTCTTCTTCTTCTCTTCTTACTTCTTCTTCTTCTTCTTCTTCTTCTTCTTTTCTTATTTTTCTTTTCTTCGTCTTCTTCTTCTTCTTCATTCTTCTTACTTCTTTCTTCTTCTTCTTTCTTCGTCTTCTCTTCTTCCCATTCTTCTCTTCTTCTTCTTCTTCTTCTTCTTCTTTCTTCTCTTCTTCTTCTTCTTCTTCTTCTTCTCTTCTTATTCTTCTTTTCTTCTTCTTTCTTCTTCTCTTCTTCTTGCTTCTTCTTATTCTCTTCTTTTCTTCTCATCTTTCTTATTCTTCTTCTTCTTCCTTTCTTCTTCTTCTTCCTCTTCTTCTTCTCTTCTTCTTCTTCTTCTTCTCTTCTTCTTATTCTTATCTTCTTCTTCTTCCTTCTTCTTCTTCTTAGTCTTCTCTTCTTTTCTTCTTCTTCTTTTTCTGCTTATTCTTCTTCTTCTGCTCTTATTCTTCTTCTTCTTTTATTCTTCTTTCGTCTTCTTCTTCTTCTTCTTCTTCTCTTATTCTCTTCTGCTCTTCTTCTTGTTCTTTCTTCTTTTCTTCTTCTTCTTCTATTCTTCTTCTTCTTCTTATTATTCTCTTCTTTCTTCTTTTTCTTCTTCTTCTTCTTTATTCTTCTTGCTTCTTTGCTTCTTCTTTTTCTTCTCTTCTCTCTTCTTCTGCTTCTTTCTTTTCTTCTGTATTCATCTTCTTACTTCTTCTTCTTCTTCTTCTTCTTCTTCTTCTTCTTGAGTAGTCTTCCTCTTATTCTTAATTCTTTCTCTTCTTCTTCTTGCTTCTACTTCTTCTTCTTCTTCTTCTTCTTCTTCTTCTTCTTCTTATTTTTCTTCTCTCTGGTCTTCTTCTTTTTCTTCTTCTCTTCTTCTTCTTCTTCTTCTCTTCTCTTCGTCTTCTTCTTCTTCTTTCTTCTTCTTCTTCTTCTTCTGCTTCTTCTTATTCTTCTTCTTTCGTCTTCTTCTTCTTCTTATTCTTTATTCTTCTTTTCTTGCTTCTTCTTCTTCTTCTTCTTCTTCCTTCTCGTCTTCTTCTTCTTCTTCTTCTTATTTCTTTCTTCTTATTCTTCTTCTTATTCTTTTCTTCTTCTTCTTTCTTCTTCTTTTTCTTTCTTCTTCTTCTTATTCTTATTCTTCATCTTACTTCCTAAGCAAATGATTAAATAAGCATCTAAAGAAAGAAACATCAAAACAGAGAGACAGTTAAGCAACCAACTAAAGAGTAAACAACAAAAGACAACAAATAAAATACACAACAAACAACCAATTAAACAAAGATCTACCATATTTTTTGTATATGGGGATTCCAGTTTGTAAGCAAAGCATATTTTTTACCGTAAAATATCTCCTGTATTAGTCAACATTTTTGCTCACTTTTGCTAAGAAGTCTAAGGTGCGCTGGCAATAAGACAGCACTGTATTCTATATCGAATGTGACCTACATTGGGGATAATAACCCATTTTTAGTCACATTGTATCTGTGATAATAGCGTTAAATTGTGTGAGCCTTTGTTCCTACTGTATATAAGCCATATGTTCCTACTCTATGTAAAGCCTTGTGTTCCTACTCTATATAAAGCCTTGTGTTCCTACTCTATGTAAAGCCTTGTGTTCCAACTGTATATAAAGCCATATGTTCCTACTCTATGTAAAGCCTTGTGTTCCTACTGTATATAAAGCCATATGTTCCTACTCTATGTAAAGCCCCGTGTTCCTACTCTATGTAAAGCCTTGTGTTCCTACTGTATATAAAGCCATATGTTCCTACTCTATGTAAAGCCTTGTGTTCCTACTGTATATAAAGCCATATGTTCCTACTCTATGTAAAGCCCCGTGTTCCTACTCTATGTAAAGCCTTGTGTTCCTACTGTATATAAAGCCATATGTTCCTACTCTATGTAAAGCCTTGTGTTCCTACTCTATGTAAAGCCTTGTGTTCCTACTGTATATAAAGCCATATGTTCCTACTCTATGTAAAGCCTTGTGTTCCTACTGTATATAAAGCCATATGTTCCTACTCTATGTAAAGCCTTGTGTTCGTACTGTATATAAAGCCTTATGTTCCTACTCTATGTAAAGCCATGTGTTCCTACTCTATGTAAAGCCATGTATTCCTACTCTATGTAAAGCCTTGTGTTCCTACTCTATGTAAAGCCTTGTGTTCCTACTGTATATAAAGCCTTGTGTTCCTACTCTATGTAAAGCCTTGTGTTCCTACTCTATGTAAAGCCTTGTGTTCCTACTCTATGTAAAGCCTTGTGTTCCTACTCTATGTAAAGCCTTGTGTTCCTACTCTATGTAAAGCCCCGTGTTCCTACTCTATGTAAAGCCCCGTGTTCCTACTCTATGTAAAGCCTTGTGTTCCTACTCTATGTAAAGCCTTATGTTCCTACTCTATGTAAAGCCTAGTGTTCCTACTCTATGTAAAGCCATATGTTCCTACTCTATGTAATGCCTTATTGCAAAATGTATTTAGCATCCCTACTGCTTACTTTACTGTGATATTTAACTTAGCAGTGAGCTTGTTGTGTACATATTTCTGTGTGCTAGTTCACCAGTTTTAGTAGTATCTGTCTGTCATCATCATTATCATCGTCACCACCACCGTGGCGCGATGATATCGATTACAGGCATAAGAGAAAGTTGAGGCCATTGCGATGTGCATAAGAAGTTTTTCCGTACCTCCCCTTGGGCGTCAGCTGGCTCTTGCAGGGTTTTCCAGATCTTCAGGCAAGACTCCTACAGCACGTCCCCGTCGTGCGCCACAGAAAAGGGCCCAGCATTGTTATCTGAACCGAATTGGCAGGGTATTTCGGAACTGTGGCCTCGAGATGTTGTGGTCAGTCTGGCTCACATCAGCCTACATCTAATGCATGGGTGGAAACGTCTTTCGTGCTCGACAAAGTCAGATGTGTCTGCCGAACGACAAGAAGAAGACTACTATCACAACTACCACCATGATGATCATAGTAATTATCAAGTGCCTCACTAGGGTGGAGGTGAGGGGGTGTCTCCGTGGTGAAGTGGTCAAGCCATTTCCCTCGCACTCTGAAGGTAATGGAATCGTTTTACACCGTTCAGCTCACGAGTGCAATTTTTAAGGAGACCCCTGTGGATCGTTGCCAGAAATACGGAAGTCGTGCTCTGGGCGACGCTCTCAGCAGGCAGCTAGCTGTTCTGCGGAGAGGCACTGAGCCATATGGGATAAAACCAGGTGCAATAAAGTCAATCCTTTCACCTTTACATTTATCTTAAGGGCCTTAATGTTTGGTGAAAGCGATCATGCATCTAACACAATTTTCAACATACAGAAGTAAACATTTATCTACTAAGGCAAAGTGCAAAATAAATAGGAATTTTTTTTAGCCAGCTTCAGGCTACCATGGCTAAACTCGTACCAATAGTAAAACTACTGAACCAAAATGGTAACAAAATTGGTAAGATTTATTAGAAGGGCTGCAGAGGTAATAAGCAGTGATAAAATTAATAATGAAGAAATAGAAGAAAACTAGATCTGAAACCAATCATACTGTTCATTAAAGAGCAACAGATGAGATGGTTTGGTCATCCATAAAGAATGCCCTGGTATCATCAGCTGCCACAGGGAACCGAGCTGAAGAAATATAATGGACATCGAACTGGGGAAAGACCACACAGAATGTGGAATGACAGCATCAAAAACAGTCTTAAAAAATAACTATTAACTTAAATAACACACTGGGGAATAAACACACATATGTTTCTTACATCTTATCCAGCCTTTTGAGAAAGTAATGACCAGAAGGGAAAAAAAAGAGATCACAGACTTCACCCTCTTGCAATCCTCACTGAAAATAGCAGTTGCTACGCTGCGTTCCTTCATGCCGTGACAAGAATCTTCTCTCGCTGTCTGCCTCTATCTCTCTTTCAATAAATTTTGTTCATAATGTTTTCAAATTATTCTATCAAACTACATCTTAAATTTCTTTTATATTGCCCAGTAAATACAAATTTTATTATAAAATCTTTTTTTTTTTTCGTTCTTCTAAATGAACCAGTCACCCCCTTGTGGGATACAGTTTTTCATTATTTTTAAGCCCCACCAAGGCCCTTGCCAGGTGCCGCAATATAACCCGGCCAAAAAATATTTAGCTAGTGGCTGAACGCGGTTTCTGGGACCTCTCCACGGGCGATCCTTATCCACATGGTTGTACTTTGTGTCATCCCATGTGATGTCCTAATGGGTTTAAATCTACTGCTACTATTCTTTTTAATCAAGCATGCCTATTAAAAAAAACTGATGCTCCTTATATTCAAGGGTTTACGGTAATTTATATGTACTTCATGCATCTGCCGTTTTCGGCACCCATTTTAGAAATAAAGTGCACATTAGTAATCTTCTATAAGCCCTGCAAATTTGGAAATACACAGAAATATGTCAATACAGGTTTACAGCTGAAAAGTAGTGTGACAGTCTGCAAGATTAAGAGCAACCCAAACACAAGACCCGGATTTTTCAACGTCACATGCCAAACAAATGATACTAATTTTCAGACTGAACAATTCAGGAAATGCATTTACTTGAGGTGAAAAACTGGCTCACTAGTTCCACACTTCGACAATCTAATACTTTCGACGTGTCTTACTCTCAACGAACATTATAGCATACTTAAAGTGTTTAGAAATAGATCCCAAAAGCGAACCCAGAGAGACAAAAAAGAAATTTAAAACTGGCTAACTAACCTACAATTTATATATCCACCGCTCCCTTTTGAACAAGCCACATTATGTATTGAGCAATACATAGTCTACGATATCCGCTATTTGTTTGTTTGTATGAGGGTCAAAGATTAGGTGCTTATGTTATCTTTGTGTATTGGGGATTTGATGCATCACCACCCTCTTCATCCCATAACACTGTGTATTGTTGGGTCACCCCAGTTGCTGCCGACTGTCTGATCAGCTTCATGTCCAGTTTCGCTCAGTTAAGTTTTGTATCCAGGTCTTTCTTGGTCTGCTCCTTCTTCTCTTTCTATATACTGAGCTCTGTAGTACTGTCCCGGTCGGTTCTGTATCTAACTCGATGCGAACGCTTCATAATGCCGGGTTCGATCCCAGCTGCGGACCATGGGTCTTGCGTTGGTTTCGACAGTGATATCATGAAAGCCTACCGCCCAGAAGCAATGGCAAACTTCTGAACGTAAATTTGCCTAGAAAAACCACATAACAGCCAGGGGCTGTTGGTGTTGGTTCTGCAACGTCCTGTAAAGGATACGCAACTAACTAACCTTGAGTACAGTTCCAGAAAGACCGTTAGATTATAAAACTTTTCTACACCACCGCATTTTCCGCCCTATTACGTTAAAAGAGGTTCATGACTGAAAATAGGCTGGTACATTTTACATTGATCCTCGTCCTGTTACTGCTCTCTGAACAGCACGAAAAAAAAGTACCTTTATCAAATTCAACTCAGAAACCTTTAGACACTTTTCCATCTTAACAAACACCTGTTTTTCCCTTGTGCTATAAAAAGTTACGGATGAATGACAAGATACACTCGCATTAGGATGAAACTCACCTGTAACAATACGTGTATGTAACAACAGGCTGTAACCGCAGTTTACGCTTTCTGTTGCTGAAAAAAAGGGGGAAGGGGTGGATGGTTGCGTGGTCTCAAGGCATGGTGTCTGCCTCGTCTGCTAGAGGTCCCGGGTTCAGGCCCCTGTGAGGGCTGAGATTTTTCACGTGAACTTCTAGTAATTTCGCCTGGTCTCTGGGTAGTGAGATCGGACGCCCGTGTGTATTGATGCACACGTAAAATCCCTTGGCAGTTGAAAATCGAAAAGAGTAGCCTAACGACGCCGCCGGGCAAAACTTGGAGTGAAAAATCTACCCAGAGTATTTCAGGATCATCACCAGTGCTACGGAGCCTGTGCACTGCGCTGAGCATCTATGGACGCAGACTTGAGTTAGAAGAAGAATGGAGCACTTGTGGGTTACTACCCTTGTGCCATGATGTTGATCTGTTGTATAAAGTATAAACCTCAAATTTTCCATTGCAAAAAAAAAAAAAAAAAAACAAATACTCGAACTCGTATTTTGGTCTCGAGCGTAGTGGTGGTTGTGGTGATGGTTATGGGGGCGGGGTGGGAGTGGTGGGGGGGATGCGGGGGGGGGGGGAACACACTAACTGCTTTCTTACGCCACTCGTTTAGAAACTGTAACGTGTGAAAGCTACCAGTTATTAAGTACTACAGTACTAGCTGCGCACGCATATTCTCACGATCAAAGCAAAGCGGAGGCAAATTTCACACAATACATTCTCCAGTGCAATTGTTATGAGCTAAGGCTTACACATCTGACCTGATCACGCCTATCCCCTGCAGCTGCCACAATAAAAACATGAGATTTCACAAGAGATCACATCTTTTTGACATGCCTTTTCGCAAACGATTAGCTTTATTCAGTCTGCAGTCATGTTCTTCCGTGTCGACATTCCCTCACAAAATTGCTTCTTCCATACAACGCGATACATGGCTTCTTGTTCCTATAAATCCATCTCAACACCTGTATTATTCATGTCTCGCTTTCGCATACTTTCCAATCGTAGTAAAGATGGACTTGATTACTACCTTACATCCAATTTTGATCCCTAGTATTTAGGGATTGTGAAACTG
>CAJHNH020000703.1:125000-142701 GCA_905116865.2 Candidula unifasciata | reverse complement strand
TCTTTCAAACAAGACGGGTTTAGCTGACGTTTTCTTTGACCCCAAAAACAGATAAAATTTGAATTGTAAAAAAATTGGAACAATTTACTTTTAAAAATTTTCCATCAGAAAAAACGTTAAAATTTTTTCTTTTTGCAGGTTCCCGCGGGGGGACCCTTTTAGCGGCTCTTGATGGTGTTGCGGTTTTAAACCAAAAAGGTTGAAAAACAGTAAAAGAGACAAAAAATTTTAAAACAAAAAAGGCAAAAAACCCCAAAACACACACAAACAACCCCAACACACGACATGCACACACACACAACACGAAAACCAAGCCAGCACCCCCCACCACACAAGCACAACACACAACACATAGAATAAAGCAGCCCAAAATTTTTAATCAAATTTTGCGATTGGTTCATGAATTCTAACAAAACAAATTCTTTGGCAACTAAAAAGACCCTGATTGCTTCTTTTCCGGTTGCCTTATTAAACTGTCGGGGCGTTTAGGGGTTTTAAAAAGGAACATGAAAAGTAATTAAAACCCTTTTTTTAAAATTTAAAACACCGAAAAGTTAAATAACAACCAACGCCGTAAGGTCAAAACGCAAATTAGCTATTTGAAGTGTAGGTTATGGCTACATTTGATTAACCGAAAATATCAATCGGTTATGCTCGTGAATGCAGCCATCGTTTGTAGGCAAGTACAGTGGAACTTCACTATTCCTTTGTCTTTTTTAAAAAATTCATCCTGCTTCTTCTTTGAAATATTTGTTTCATATTCGTCCCAAAAGTCTATATTCGTCCCTCCTCTTACGTGGCCGGCGAGTTCCCAGACGAGGAAAAAGGAAGACGATGGACTGGATCCAAATGCTGAAATTAAGAAATGGCCGTCAACTTTAGCGAATATGCAGGGTTTTGTTCAGGAAATGGCACCCAAACATCACTATAGTTAATCAGCTTATTAATTCATTTGATGCCGATAATAAATTTTTTTTTAATAACTTCTTTGAAACAAAAATGAGCATATTACATAGCGAGGTCCCAGTTTCTTCCACGGTGTGATTCTCATACCACTGTCTACAACACACGAGACCGGTATTTTTCTAAAGGGTTTGTCGCGGGAATGAAACCCTGTTTGAAGTCGAGGATTGCATTGTGAAACCAATCCACTAGCGTCTAGTCCAAAGAGTCACAAATATTGCATTATCGGCCGACATACTAGGGTTCGAAGTCAGCGTTGGCGATATAAGGTCAGACTGTTCTGCACTGACACCGATGGCTGAAAAGCGTTTCATCTTTCAGCAGCAATGGCAAACTAATCATCGTCATCATCAAGTGAATTGCAAACTGGCGTGGGCGATCATGCCTTTACACAATCTGTGATACGCAACAGCGTGTACCAGTTCGTGTGTTGACATTCCTTCTTGCCTGGCAGAAAAGGTTTTCAAGAATCTTCTCGCATTGTCTTACTCTGTCTCCCTTTCCACAGAAGTCTCCAGTTGTCACAATAGGTTTCAGGTTCCTTCAACTCATATCACACCGAAATGATTACGACTGTCGATTTCTGGTGTTTTTAATAAGTTGTCTTTGAGCCGTCACCTCTTTTAAAACATCTGAATTGCACGTTTACGCAATCCGAGGCATTGCAAGGATTCTTCAATGAAACCACATCTCCGAGGTATAACAAATTGGTAATGGCGAACTACTGAACGTAAAGTTGCCTGGTAATGCCTAACAAAAGCAGTGAATAAAGTGGTTTGTCTGCGACATTCTTTAAATCTCAACAGCCGGTGTTTGGAGACAGTATTCTATTGGACGACACAAAACGTCTGCCTAATCACGTGTTTTCCCACTTTCTATTTGTGCCAAAACACTTTCCGAGTAATTTAAACTATAAAACCAAAGAAACAATAGAAATGGATATTATAGAGGGGCTTCATCTATCAGAAACAACGCTCTAGCCACGAAAATTAGAATTTCTAACCAATGAATCGATAGATTAACGTGTACTCTCCGGGTCACTAAGGAAAGATTTACTATACCATCCTGAGATTTGTTTTGGTCAAAAAGCGAACAAAGATAAAAAAAGGGGTGGGGGAGGGTGGAGAGGGAGGGTTGGGGGAGGGGTGGGGTCAGATCCCAGATAACCGGTTCAGTCTCGAAAGAAGTTATGGTTAGGATACTTGTAACCGCTACGCATGATAGATGGAACGCAAAGTAGTAATAATTTTCACCCCATCACATCACACTAAACGACAAACATCCCGTGACACAAAGTAATGCGGATGAGGATCACCTGTGGTGAGGTCCCGGTACCCCGTTCAACTATTAGGTTATTTTAGGGCCCTCGGCAACAGCTAGGGTTGGGCTTCAAAACAACAAACAATTGTATCCCTCAGAGACAACTTTATAAAAAACCTACAGTCCACTGGAAAGACCTGTTATAGGAGGAATAGAAGAAGACAACGAGAAAGATTCTGACAGGCTTGTTGCATGCCCTGGAGGTGTGAAGGCACACGAAGGGATGCATGCTGCAGAAGATCCCGGATTGTGGAGAGGTATGATTGCCCACGCCAGTCGGCAAAGCACTTGCCGATGACAGTGAATGACTGACTTTCTACCCCACTAGGACATCACACAAGCGATAAACACCAGATGACACAGAGTGCCACCATGTGGGTGAGGATCACTGCGGAGAGGTCCCAGAAATCGCGTTCAGCCTTTAGGCCATATTTATGGCCAGGCTATATTGCAGCCCCTGGCAAGAGCCAGAGTAGGGCTTCAAACAATGAAAAATATCATCCTGAAAAGGACGGAAAGTTATTGAATTAATTGATGACAGTCCTATGTGACTAAGACAAATTTTCTTAAATCTAGTCAGCAACCGATGTCGCATTAGCTGAATTCCGTGACATTGGATTTAACCAGTAAATTACATTTTTTTCTTCTTTTGGTCAGCTTTTAGTTGGTCCACCAAGGAGTTTTCTTTTCCCTATTTTACTGGTTCCGAAGGTGTAAACAGTTTGAAGAACACATCTAAAAAAGTCATGCAAGAATCATATATTGCGATATCACCGGTGCAAGTGCTTTTGTTGAGGTTACGGCCCCTGAGTGGGAGCAGCAATATCTGTGAGCCACAGGCTGCCTCTGTGTTTTATTGGAGAAATTGAAGTTGCCTTCGGATCAGCATGTTTGGTTAGTCATAGACACTGATCTACAGCCGACAGCTTGATTACGTCATCAGAATGTGACTTCTAAATAAACAGCGAGAGAATCCTAGAGGCCGTATAAATATTATATGTACATATGTGTGCATCATCAAGTGTCTTGTCAGCTGGCGTAGGCGTTCACGCATCTCCACAGATCTCGGACTTTGGTGTTCTGGATCCATTCCACTGATGATAATTCTTCATACCACTGTCTTAAGCCATCTACCATCTTTCTCTTGGTCTGCCTCTGCCTCTTCTACCAGGGATCTTTCCAATCGTCGCGATATTTTTAGTGCTCCTTTTCTCATCACATGATCAAAGAACTATTTTTGTCTCTTTCTCTTTATTGTAAATAGTTTTATGCTTCCACTAGCCATTTCAAGGCAATCATTGTTATATGATTATAAATATATGTATATACATACACACACACACACACATATGTAAAATTGTCTGGTAAAACCATACGAAGGCAAAAAATGCAGTGCTCAGTGTGAGATGTCGTGTAAAGCTCTACAACCGTTGGGCAGGGGAAGTAGATACGGCAAATACAGCTTTTGATTTTTATCTTCTTCTTCTTCTTCGCGTTCACCAGCTGTAAACTCTGGCGAAAGGTTCTGGTTGCTCGTCCACCACTGAACTGTAGTCCTGCTCCAGAACCTGAGTGTTGCGTGTGCATCAGTTTTACAGATCTCATTCTCTTGAATACAGACTGTTGCTTCCTTGCCTCTCCGGCAGATGCACTCCGACTTCAAAGGAAGCTCCCCAATTGGTCGACTCTTACGACATGCTTTTGGGGAGGCAGTGGGTCTATTCTTGTTTTCCCGACAATGGGGCCCCGGAACCCACACGGGGGTCGATTTTTATGTTATCAAGAGGGTAAAAGGTAAACAAACAAACAAAAAGTAAAGTCGGGAGATGTGAACCAGAGTCATTGCACACAATTATAAACCATAAGTGCTCTGCCACCAGTACAAACAGCTGATAAGAAACTGTCCTCCTGTGTCGCCATCCACACGAAACTCCGTAGCTACAGCGACCTTCCTCCATTTACCCCAGAGTGTTAACTCTCGGACCTATTTCCTAGAGGCTGGGTGAACCACGAGAACTGCCCGGTTTCTAACACTGACCTTGGGCTGCAGCGAGTCGCAGCTGGATTTAAAAGCGAGTCTCCCATTGACTGGGCTAACGCAGTGGGTCATTCTATCTTTCTAATTCTTTCTGAGTGCCGTTGAAAGATGTATAAAATGTATACAAAAGATACAGAACACTATAGGACAGGCCAAAACGATAAATAAATGTCATGGGAGAGCCGGAAAAGAATTCCACATGCCATATAAAACACGTTTTAACGTACGATTGTGAATCCTGGACAAAAAATTGAACAATTACTAGAGGCCTCGAAAATGTGGTTTTACAGAAGAAACCTTAAAATTCCGTAGACATCTTTAAAAAAAAATTAACTTAGATTTTTTTTAAAGAGGCGAAGGCACGGAGACAAGTTAACACCAACATATGAAAACGAGTGTCATTATTTTTTTTTTTTCATGTTATGAGAAGAGGAATTTGGAATATACTGTGACTACTGTGGAAAATAGAGACAGGGGAAGACAGGGCGAGAAGGTTCTTGACAGTCTTGTGCCATAACAGTGAATGGTGTAAACGTACGAACTTTGGCACACAGTTGTGGATAGCAGATTGTGGAGAGGCATGATCCCCCACGCCAGTCAGCAAGGCATTTGAATATATATATATATATATATATATATATATATATATATATATATATATATATAAATATATATATATGCCGCCCGTCTCTCTAACCTAGTTGGCTAAACCGGATTGCGCGGAGACGGGGTGACGAACTCCTTGTGGTCCGGGTTCACTCCCGGGGGTAGGCAGAAAAGCCACATTTCTCCCAGATTTACGGTATTTACAATGGAATCATGGAATCAAGGCCGACACGTTCCGATATCCATAATACCGAGCCTAAGGATTAACAACTCATGGCTTCTGGATACTAAAGCAAAACAAACAATATATATATATATATATATATATATATATATAATATATATATATATATATATTATATATATATATATATATATATATATATATTGAGCTCTTCGCTGGCAGCTGAAGATGGGCGCGTATTGAAATGGGTTCTTTATTAATATCCTACCCCAAATGACGTCAGAGGACTCAACATTTTAGAGTGTGGTAAGACTGGGTTTCCAGGTTTTCTTATGCTTTTAACGACCCCAAAACATCAAAAACTGGCCCTAACCCTAACTCACCTACGTCCCAAGAGAGTGCAGCATTAGTCCCACGACTGCATGCAGCCTATCTACCACCCCCTGAAATATTATCGCACGTGTGTCTCTTTATTCCTCTTAGTGCAGAACTTCGGCCATATAGCCTGGTACCCTCCCCCACGCTTTTCTGTGCACATCACAGTTTCACTTTATTCATGTGTGATTCTCGTGCACCCCTATAAAGTTTGTGGCGTATCCTTTACAGAACGTTGCAGAACCAATAGCAGGATTTTTTGTCTGTCGTGGTTTTTCTAGGCAATTTTAGATCCAGTAGTTTGCCATTGCTATCTGGACGGTGGACTTCTTGATATCACTGTCGAAACCATTGCAGGGTGCAAGGCCCGCAGCTGGGATCGAACCCGGCATCCCGGCATTACGAAGCGCGTTCGCAACTCCTAAGCCACAGCCACAGTCGCCGACTTTAGCATCCCCATAGCACTATGCAAAACCAACGATTGAAATACGAAGGATGCAAGCAAAATTGGCGTAAAAGTAGGAAAACAAAATTATAACCCTATCTAAGGAGTAATTAATCGACAAATAAACAAAAAGAAACAATAATAACGCTTAAACAAAATTATTATAATTTTTTTTTATTTAAAAAAAACAAAACAAAAACCAACCACTAACCAAAAAGAATAAAAACCTGACAGCCTACCTTGATCTCATCTTAATCGCCATTTCGCATTATTCCCTTTTGTGTGTAACACTGTTCTCCATCTTTCCTTCTAATGCGCAAATATTGTTTCGTTGTATAGCATTTCTCTACACACTTATCTTTCATTTACATCAAAGCCTCGATTCTGTTCTCTCGCCATTCTTGTTCTCCATGAGCGTTTGTAATTTCTGTGTTCTCATTCTCTGTTTTTTACATACTCTATAGGAGACACATTCTCTATGGGAGACACATTCTCTATGGGAGACACATTCTCTATGGGAGACACATCCCCTATACCGGTGGTATCTTTTTGTTTATGTCCTTGCCCATCCGAATGTCTGAAACTGTCAATAACCTTGTGCGCAGTTTATTGTCTCAACGGCTCTGAAAGAAAGAAAACATTGGGTGGGGGGAGGGGGGGGAGTTGCGTTGGGGTCTTCGAGGGAGGAGAGAGGGGGTGGGGGTGCTTAGACGGTTTGCAATTTGATTTGCTAATAGGACGTTCAATGCTAAAAATAATAATAATAATAATAATAATAATAATAATCAACATTAATAATGATAATAATAATAGCAACTAAATGACAAATATAAATATTTTAATCATACGTTAAAAAAAAATTACAACAATTTAGGCTCTCAAAAAGGGGGAAGGAAAAAAAAAAGGGGGGGGGGGGAGGAGGGTGTAAGGGAAGGGGGAAACTTCAACTAAGTTCCTAGATTCCGGCGCTAAAGTATTGGTTTTGTTTTGCTTTTTTTCGACTATGACGTAGTGAGAGTGTGAGTATTTATCTAGCTTGTCGTCCACCCATATATCATTATCATCATCATCATCATCATCATCATCGTCATCATCATCATCATTATCATCATCATGTGCCCTGCCAACTTTCGTAGGCGCTCATGCGTCTCCACAGATCACGATCCCTTGTTGCCGGAAACAGCTCTCTTGTTGATAGTCCTCCATGCCATCGTTTCAGCCCATCCAGCATCATCTCTCTTGGTCTGCCTCTACCACATTTTCCCACTGATCTTTCCAGTTGTCCCGATTTTCTTCAGTGTCTCTCTTCTCATGGTGTAGGCAAAGAACAGTGTTTGTCTCTTTATTATTTTTGTAAATAGGGATATACTTTCATTAGATTCTTTCAAGCAATCCTGCCCACACAGTAACTTGAAAATTCTTGAAATTTGTTGTTATACATATATATGAAAGTTAAATGGGGAACGATGGAGGGGGGAGGGGCGGTTTGTCTTATAGCCGTACTGCTCGGACACATCCTGCCATTTCTTAAGTGTCATGGACCTCTATGGACACTGAAAGAATTGAACTGAACTGTCTTGACTAACTTATATACCAATTGCTACCGTTATTAAAACATCCAAACTTATCTATGAGTGCAAAGAAACAGATTATAAACAGTATATTCATTCCAACATTGTGCTACCAGTGCCAAACATGGACACTGTCTAACGCCAGTGTACATAAAATCACCACGTGCCAGATGAGATGACTGAGAAAAGCAGCCAAACTAACCCTTCAAGATTGAGTGAATAATGACACCATCAGACAGACTTTTATAACTACACTTTGTACTAGATTCGTCGAGAAACTGCAAATCAAATGGTTTGGCCATCTCATTAGAATGCAGCAACATCAGATACCATCACAAGCACTAAATCCGAGAAGATCAGCTGGAAGAGCAATAGTAAAGTCAGTAAAGTAAAGGTCCCTTATCACGCCTTAGGCGCATCGGGCATATGTGAAGAACACCCATCTTTTTTACCGACCAATCGGTACTAGGTTGGTAATTTGGGCAGCATTACACCAGCCGTCTTTACTTCCCCAGGATATACATCCTGGTACCCATTTTTTATCCTGGGTCGACCTGCGACGCCCCATAGCATGATAAAAAATCCATGCAGCCAGCAGTGGGTTTCAATCGCGGTACGTTGGAATTACGAGTCGGACTCGCAACACCTAAGCCACTGACCCCGCATCAAGAGCAATAGTACGGCAGCAAAAATATGGATCGACAACATTAAAGACACTGCACACCTTTACGGCATGACAGTTGCCCATGCCACCAGTGTGCTCTGGATTACAGATTGTTCCTTTCCACGCCGCAAAACTGTAGAAGTGGTTTATGATGAAGATGACATAATTGTTGAAGATAACACGAGTTGAATTATTTAAAAAAAAAAAAACTAAAAAAACCACTGTTTAAATGAGAACTAACAGAATTGATCAGCTATTCTTCTTCAAGAGATGGAGCCTTTGATGTCTTAGAAAGAAAAAGTAAAGGACCCTTTTCCATGCCTTTAGGCGTATAGAGCCCATCTGTTATATAGACCAGTCTGCACAAGAGGGGTGATGTAGTCTGTATCACGCCGGCCGCCTTTACTTCCCAGGACTGCACCCGGTAGCCATTCAAGGCTGGGTCGAATTGGGAGCCAGGGTCATTTCTGAAAAATGTCTGACTCCTCCAGGGAGCGAACCCACGACCTTCCGATCCGCAGGCGAGGGTCTAGCCATTCCACCATGTCGACTCCGTTTGAAAGATAAAAAAAAAAAAAAAACTAAGCAGTCAGTTCTGATTAAATCGTAACTTAAATCGTAACTATCTTTTTTTTTCCGGGGTATCGCCGTGGCGTTGCGACTAGACGCTCGCGAGCGGATCGAAATGTCGTGGGTTCGCACCCTGGCGGAGCCGGACTTTTGTCAAAAATGACCTTGACTCAAACCTTGAGTGGGTACCGGGAGTAGTTCCGGGAAGTAAAGACGGGCAGTGTGAGGCTGACTACATTACCCATCCCGTGCCAATTGGTCTATAAAATTTAAGGTCTAGCCCTATATGCCCTATACGCCTAAAGGCGTGTAAAAGGGACCTTCACTTACTTTTATCTTTTTTAGATGGACATTCTTCCTGTAAAAATAGTCACGACAGAAATAGTTTGCGTACCATGCTAGGTGTAACAAGGAAATATCCACCTAGCAACGATGATACTGGGAGGAGAGTCAGCACAGCATTACTACTGAACTTTATTGGTAGACATAAAAAATCAAATGGTTTGGCCATGTAATAAGACTGGCAACAGACATGACACCATAAATCACACAGATACTGCGATAACAGAACCAGAGGTAGACCACGCAGAAGTGGACCGCGGAAATATCAAAAAATATAATAGTAAGCGAATAAAGGTAGATATGTGCTTTGCTGGGTGGGGGGGTGGGGTGGTGAAGGGGGGGGGGGTGGAATAGTTACGTTCAACTAGAATCCCCGAAAGGGAAGCTTGAGATTATAACTGTGACTAGGTTATGTGCGACACATACAATGGCTAGGCATTGCACGCTACCAAGAACCATGGAAAAAGAGTCATGCGGTGTTGATGGGATCAAAGGAGACAGACCTAAATACTGGCTTGACCGGCGGTGAAGTTCCCTACTGGCGAGCCAATGCGCGACCCGATCGCCGATGAGGCGAACAGAAGGGTCCGTTCTAGAGATTTCTTCCTGCCCTGACGCTGGGAGGCATTCTAGTAGTAAAGGAAAGAAGAAGATTCCTTCTGCCATGTTCAACACCAATGTCCTTTTGTACACCAGGTGCGCAAGCACACGCTTTTCAGAACAACACTATTCAAGTAGCGTTCCAAGTTCACGACTTTTTAACCCACAGTCATTCAGCCCATAGGCACGTAGGTCCACCGTAGGTTAGATTAAATCCAGGTTGTCTAATCTAGATCTGTTGTGTTTTGTGCCTCTTCGGTCACAATTCAACATTCAACATTCTTCATCTTAAAGTCTATCCACAAATATTCTGTCTTGTGTACTTTCAATCAACTCTGAATGATATCTTCTTTGCCATAATGTCAAACCATCCAGAGTCTGTTCTTTTGGCCTTCCTCTGCCTCTCTTTCTCTCCACATTTCTTACCGTCACGATGTGCTCCAGTTTTCTTTTTCCCATCACATAAACAAAAAAGGTAGATTCTCCTTCTGATGTAGTCAATCAGTTCTCTTCTTGCGTCAGTTTCTTTCAAGACGTCTTCATTATTCTTTTTATGTGTCTAGGGTATTCGCATCATTCGTCTAAAAAACCACATCTCCACCGTTTCAAAAAATGTTTTCACTAATTTTCTTACTGTCCATGATTCCTTTCAGTGTATCAATAGAGGGTTTATAAAACTTTTAAGAATCATCTTTCTCATCTTAAATGACAAACAAAGATTGCATAAAATATTCTTCGTTTTGTAATATGCTACCTTCGCTTGGGCTATTCTATATTTAACATCCTTGAAACATCTGCCAGCTGATGTTATCAGGGTACCAAATTACTTAAACATATCAACTTGCTTGAGATTTGTTCCATTTACTTTGATACTTTATTCTGGAGAGTCAGTTTTCTTTGTAATCACCATTACTTCTGTTTTCTGCTGTTCAAACTAAGACTATTTTTCCACATTCCGTTACAATTATATCCATCATTTCTTGCAGTTGTGTTTTATTTTAAGCGATCCAAACTATATCGTCAGAATGATGCACGTCGTTAACAATATGCCCACAAACCGCTATTCATGGTATACCATGTAAGGGTGTAATTATTTTTTCACTGTACAAATTGAATAAATCGGGAGATAGTAACATATCTGTCTTGGTTATCAATCCCTATGGTTATTTCATAGACTCACAACTGAGTCTATAACACTGAAATTGATCCCAAGCCACTGGTTCGGCAAATCACGTCAGTGGGAAGGCGTGTATGTAACGGCGGCAATCGTCAGAGGAATAAAAATACACTATTGTGCTGTTTATTATTATTGGGAGACCCGGGTTCGAATCCTCGGTAAGGCTTGGGATTTTTCTATCGGGGACAAAAAAAAAAAACAACCTCACTTGCACAGTCGTGGCGACAGCACTAGCCATGCGCCGTAAATCTTCAAGCTCAAAGTGACTCCCCCCCCCCCCTCCCACCCTCTCCAAATCCCCCTTGCCTACACAACACAAGTTGTATGATAAACGTAGTAATTGGAAGTTTTTGGCAGTTTTTATTATTACTATTTAATACAAATACGCTACTCATGTTACGTCCGGGACATAGCGAAAAAAAAACCCCCGCGCCATGATTACGTCACCCATGCAGAAACTGTAACTTGTAAAAGCTACAACTTACTATTACTACATTTCTAGCTAGCTTACTCTCAACAGCGAAGCGACGAGGAGGAAAAAAACAAATGATACCCTCTTCAGTGTAATCGTTACCGGCTAACGCTTACACATACTAATTGATTACGCTTCGCCACTCGGTAGCTGACTGGTCATTACCCCATAGCGACATTGTTGTTTTGCTTTATGCATCTGATAGTGTTCACCCATTTAACGCACTGTCGTATTATTTTTTGTTTTCAGCGTTACTTCTTTGTGGCAAGTCTCTGGTCAACAGCACAGACAGGGAAACATAAGACATGCACACAGCGAGGATTCCCAATCAGCTGCCTATGCCTCTATAGAGCCTTCCCACCCGTCTTCGATCAGAAACGACGAAAAAGGGACGGATAGACACAGCTCTCTAAACGTTGACCAAGACGTACTTCCCGACTCTCGTGCTCAAGGTCGTATCAAACAAGACTCAAACCTCAGATTCACATCTCCGCTGGCAGCTAAATCTGGACCACACAGCTTCAACAATAAAAGGTTTTTTGACTCCGTAGCAAGCGACATCATTAAAAGAAACACGAAGATAGGTACTCTTCAGTCATTTGACTCAGACGTAGACAAACATGCAGCCAGCAACCCCGAGGGCAATGACAGAATCGCATACCCAACATCTGCTTTCCTGCCAGAGATATTATTGAACGACGAGGACTCAAGCTACCCAGCATACGAACTAACTTTAGAAGGCAACGTCTACAATCCCAGAATCGATTCCAACAGTTACGAAGAAATGGGCTTTCTAAATAACGCCATCCCAGAAGTGTTATTTCATCGGGACTATCCCCATAACGATCCTCAAACTTCCGAACACTCCAGAATTTTAAAATTCAACGATACATTTAATCGCCATTTTGGAAATCAACATAGATTTTTGGATTCCGCTACACAAGAACGACTAAAGAATAAAATGTTGGATACATATGCGAGATATATAAAAATGAGTTAATTAATTCTCTCATCGGAAAAGGTTCTAATTCTTTAGGTGAATTTGACGCGTATACAATAGATACTGATTTTCAAACCACCAATGAGCATACAGTTCCTAGGGAAAACGTGTCTCCGTTAGAAAAAGCGTATAGTGAACCCCATCGTTATAGAACCAATCAGAAATACGACAGCCATAAAGGGACACAATCGAACAGTATGACCAACAACGACTTGTTTCAGCAGGCAAATTATGGCGACGATGGTGGCGATTCAGAAACAGAAGAAGACCTTTATCTTCTAACAAAAGGAGATGGATACAATAGTCCTAATGCTGAAACCTTTTTAAACAGCAAGAGTCAAAGTAAAAAATATCTGGATGGTATAGCTAGCTCTTTGATAAAAAAAAGTAATGGAGGGAAACGATATTTAGATGGCATCGCTAATTCCTTGATCAAGAAAGATGACGAGGAGAAACGATATTTAGATGGCATCGCCAGTTCCTTAATAAAAAAAGACACTGGGGACAAACGATATTTAGATGGCATCGCTAGTTCTTTGATAAAGAAAGATGACGGGGACAAACGATATTTAGATGGCATCGCTAGTTCTTTGATAAAGAAAGATGACAGGGGAAAGCGATATTTAGATGGTATCGCTAGTTCCTTAATTAAAAAAGACGATGGTGAAAAGAGATATCTAGATGGCATTGCAAGCTCTTTAATAAAGAAAGACACTGAAGACAAAAGATATTTAGATGGAATAGCTAGTTCTTTGATTAAAAAAGACGACGGCAAGAAGCGATATCTAGATGGTATTGCTAGTTCATTAATCAAGAAAGAATATGAGGAGAAACGCTATTTAGACGGTATAGCAAGTTCTTTGATCAAGAGGGAAGACGGAGAAAAACGGTATTTAGATGGCATAGCTAGTTCTTTAATCAAGAAAAAGGCAGCTGGAAAACGGTACCTGGATGGCATAGCAAGTTCCTTGATCAAGAAAAACGTAAGGAAAGAAACGTTACTTAGATGGCATCGCTAGTTCTTTGATTAAGAAAAACAAAGGGGATAAACGATATTTAGATGGTATTGCCAGTTCTTTGATCAAGAAAGACGACGGAGAAAAACGATATTTAGATGGTATTGCCAGTTCTTTGATCAAGAAAGACGACGGAGAAAAACGA
Organism: Candidula unifasciata; assembly: GCA_905116865.2. Taxonomy (NCBI): domain Eukaryota; kingdom Metazoa; phylum Mollusca; class Gastropoda; order Stylommatophora; family Geomitridae; genus Candidula; species Candidula unifasciata. Next base: position 129,213 of record CAJHNH020000703.1, on the reverse strand, counting down.
TATTTGGATGGTATTGCCAGTTCTTTGATCAAGAAAGACGATGGCGAAAAGCGGTATTTAGATGGTATTGCCAGTTCTTTGATCAAGAAAGACGACGGAGAAAAACGGTATTTAGATGGTATTGCCAGTTCTTTGATCAAGAAAGGCGATGGCGAAAAGCGGTATTTAGATGGTATTGCCAGTTCTTTGATCAAGAAAGACGACGGAGAGAAACGGTATTTAGATGGCATTGCCAGTTCTTTGATCAAGAAAGACGACGGAGAAAAGCGGCATTTGGATGGTATTGCCAGTTCTTTGATCAAGAAAGACGACGGAGAAAAACGATATTTAGATGGTATTGCCAGTTCTTTGATCAAGAAAGACGACGGAGAAAAACGATATTTAGATGGTATTGCCAGTTCTTCGATCAAGAAAGACGACGGAGAAAAACGATATTTGGATGGTATTGCCAGTTCTTTGATCAAGAAAGACGATGGCGAAAAGCGGTATTTAGATGGTATTGCCAGTTCTTTGATCAAGAAAGACGACGGAGAAAAACGGTATTTAGATGGTATTGCCAGTTCTTTGATCAAGAAAGGCGATGGCGAAAAGCGGTATTTAGATGGTATTGCCAGTTCTTTGATCAAGAAAGACGACGGAGAGAAACGGTATTTAGATGGCATTGCCAGTTCTTTGATCAAGAAAGACGACGGAGAAAAGCGGCATTTGGATGGTATTGCCAGTTCTTTGATCAAGAAAGACGACGGAGAAAAACGATATTTAGATGGTATTGCCAGTTCTTTGATCAAGAAAGACGACGGAGAAAAACGATATTTAGATGGTATTGCCAGTTCTTTGATCAAGAAAGACGACGGAGAAAAACGGTATTTCGATGGTATTGCCAGTTCTTTGATCAAGAAAGACGACGGAGAAAAACGGTATTTAGATGGTATTGCCAGTGCTTTGATCAAGAAAGACGACGGTGAAAAACGGTATTTAGATGGTATTGCTAGTTCTTTGATCAAGAAAGACGACGGAGAAAAACGGTATTTAGATGGTATTGCCAGTTCTTTGATCAAGAAAGACGACGGAGAAAAACGGTATTTAGATGGTATTGCCAGTTCTTTGATCAAGAAAGACGACGGAGAAAAGCGGCATTTGGATGGTATTGCCAGTTCTTTGATCAAGAAAGACGACGGAGAAAAACGATATTTAGATGGTATTGCCAGTTCTTTGATCAAGAAAGACGACGGTGAAAAACGATATTTAGATGGTATTGCCAGTTCGTTGATAAAGAAAGACGACAGAGAAAAACGATATTTAGATGGTATTGCCAGTTCTTTGATCAAGAAAGACAACGGAGAAAAACGGTATTTGGATGGTATTGCCAGTTCTTTGATCAAGAAAGACAACGGAGAAAAACGGTATTTGGATGGTATTGCCAGTTCTTTGATCAAGAAAGACGACAGAGAAAAACGATATTTGGATGGTATTGCCAGTTCTTTAATTAAAAAAGAAAGGAAGGATAAACGGTATTTAGATTCCGTCGGCAGTTCCCTAATCAAAAGGAGGAACCACGTGAAAACAAAGGACTCAACAAATCTAAGCCAGTCTGGAGAATACGATGTTGAAGTGCCAGTTAAACGAATGTTTGAAGTGACCGATGATGTCATGGACGGATCTATGGATGTTGGAGTGGGTAAGTCTTGTATTGTTGGGAACATGTGTTTGTGTGTTTAAAGAATTATGCATGATAAATGGGGACATATTATAATAATTCATCCCCACGGGGGCAAAGATTTTGTTCATGTTAACCAGATTTTTTTCAAGCCTGTTCATGTTAATATGATTTAACAACACACACACACACACACACACACACACACACACACACACACACACACACACACATATCATGTATATCACAACGTCTAGTTTGAGGATGGAGGTGGAGGCAACACTGCTGTCTTCCGCTGGCTTTGGAATTAACTGTGCACAGATGCTGTGGTTGTAACTGACCCATTAGAGAAAGCTGAGAAATGTAGAGATAGACATGCTACGTGCAGAGTAAAGTAAAAAGTAAAGTTCCCTTTTCACACCTTTCGGCGCATCGGGCATATGGGCAGAGCGTCCCATATTTTTACAGACCATCAGCACTCTGTGGGTAATGTGGTCAGCATTACGCCGGCTGTCTTTACTTTCCCAGGACAGCCAATCCTGGTACCCATTTTAGGCTGGGTCGACCTGCGACGTCCCCATACCACGACAAAAATCCACGCAGCCTGCAGTGGGTTTCGATCGCGGTATGCTGACTTACGAGTCGGACTCGCAACGCCTTAGCCACGGACGCCGCTCCGTGTAGAGTAGCAAGCATAAATTCAGAGGTCGCTGGTTAGTTTGCATACCTTAGATATTTATTCCAGGTAATGACGGTGTGTTGTGAAATGAGCAGGCAGATAGACTTGCCGCTTGGTGGTGAACTGATGTACGACAAGCTGGATGTTGTGAGGAGGCTTTAGGCGCGATTGAACAGTGCGGAGGCACAGACAGATCGTTGCGGTCTGGGGAGAATGGCGCTGCGAGGAGTTACAAGGATATAGACCGGCGCTCAATACTCGGGGAAAAGCGAGACGGATATACAATCAGACAGTTACTGGTGCAATAGGAACTGAAACTCTTGGCGTGCTGCTGAAGATGGGGACGGAGAGCTTATAGCGGTGTCCCGAGTGCTGTGATGTGGACTCACTATTCAACACACACACACACAATACCTACACACACGCACACACACACATATATATATATATATATATATATATATATATATATATATATATATATATATATATATATATATACATACAGTAAAGAACTCTTTTGCACACCTTTAGGCGTATGGGGTACACAGCGTTAGCCCTATATGTTATAGACTAATGTTCAATATCACGCTAGTCGCATTTACCTGCCATGGCTTTTTCCGGTGCCCATCTCAGACTGGGTGGACCCGGGAGCTAATGCCGTTGTTATTCTTCTTCTTCTCTTCCACCTTGTACCTCATCGAAGTGTCGCGGGGAGATGTAATGTTCATTGATGAGCTCTGTCAAGAGCACTATTAAGACTGATGTTCATTTCTGTAAGGTTGTTCCTAATGCCATCACTTCATATTTTCCGAGGTCTTTCACTCGCTCTATACCCGTTGTAACGTTTTAGTGTGGCTCGCTGTGGCAGATAGCACTAGGGCATTCTTGTTAGGTGTCCAAACCACTTCATTTGTTGTTCTTTGATTACCTGTAAGACTGGCTTTATTCCTAGCATTCGTCTGATTTCACGATTTCGTATTCTGTCTTTCCTTGAAACTCCTGCAGCTCTTCTAAGGCATTTCATCTCTGTTGTCCCAATTTTACGTTCTTTGGACGATGTAAGTGTTCACGTGATGCCGTTGTTGGAAAAAAAATGCTAGCTCAGTGCAGATTTGAACCTAGTACTTTCGCATCCAGTTCTTGCTCTGCTCTCACAGACCAGTCGGCACTAGGTAGGTAATGTGGTTAGCATTAGGCTGGCCGTCCTTACTTTTCCAGGACAGCCATCCTGGTACCCATTTTAAGCTTGCGACACTCATTCCATGATTAAAATCCACACAGCCAGCAGTGGGTTTCGATCGCGGTACGTTGGAATTTAGAGTTGGACTCGCAACGCCTACGCCACGGACGCCGATATATGTGTGTGTTTGTATATATATATATATATATATATAAAAACACAAACACATATCTGTATAGATAATCTTCTTTTCTCTACTCCTGGAATGCATCGAAGCGTCAGGATAGGAAGAAATATTTGTAAGGCGCCCGTTTGCTCGCTTCGTATTTAATACTTGTTAGTGTCTCCGAAATTTTGGCGGTCTATGTCCTGCGTGGTCGACCTTTGGCTCTGTTTCACCAGTGTATGTATAACACTGCTCTCTGCAGTGCTCTGTCTATTGCAAGTTTTGTTACTTGGCCAAACCATTTGATTTTTTGTCTACTGGTTCTGTTTCCGACTTTCCTCAAGATATCATCGTTTCCTGAGTCGATCTTTCCTCGCTTCTTCTTGCACCATTTACCTCAGCGAGGTGTTGGGGGTGGGGGTGGGGGGGGGGATTTAAGGATCGTGTGTGTGCGTTTTTTATAATGCATTGTACAAGTTGATGTTCATTTCTGTTAAGTTGCTCCTGGTGATGTCGCTCCATTTCTTG